>OVAP01000313.1:0-40283 GCA_900406295.1 Aurinia saxatilis | reverse complement strand
TTTTCAAATGGGTCGTAAGCAATTGATCCATACCCATGTGGTCACCGGGTAAAGAAACTAAATTATACGCCTGGGGGAATCGATCCCTGGCCTTTTCAGGTGTATGCAAAAAAACAGAATTTGAATAAAAACTAGTATGCACTTGAGGTGTATGCAAAAAAACAGAAATTGAATCAAAAAGAGACTAGTGTTTCAGGTGTATGCACTTGAGGAGTGACAATTCTCCAGAGCTTTTAGACCACACCGAGCTAGAAAAAGTCAAGAAGAACAACCGTTTAGCTAAGTCGAAAACAGCTACAATTGTAGGGGAATTTGATGCAACCGCAATGCTAGAAGAGTTCAAAAAGATTACTGCAGACAATGCTCAAATGAAGGAAGAGATGAGGCTGTTGTATACTAATAGAAATCATTAAGTAGTCACGATCGGAGGCACTGATAGGCCTCACACTTTCTACCAGGACAGATTTCCAATTGTGGTCCCTCGTCTTACTAAGACCAACTACGAAATCAAGCCTCAACTGATCTTACTTGTGGAGCAAAGACCATTCCATGGACATGAGCATGAGAACCCCATGGACCACATCGACAAATTTGAGAAGATTTGTGAAACTTCAGAAGCTGATGGAATGCCATTCTACTACAATCATTGCAAACTCTTTGAGTTCTCCTTGACAGATAAAGCACTAGGATGGCTGAATTCTCTTCCACCGAAATCTCTCAATGGATGGGAACAGATTCGAGCTGCGTTCTTGGATCATTATTACACCAAGCAAAAGACTGCCATTTTGAAAGCACAGCTTGCAAACTTCGAACAGCTTAATGGTGATTTTTTTTGAAGCTTGGGAAAGGTTCAAGTCCTATCGTAGAGATTGTCCACACCACGGCTTCACCGAGAGCCAATTGCTTAGCATCTTCTATGATGGTGTTGGATGGGATTACAAGGCTGCCTTGAATGTTGCGAGTAAGGGGAACTTTATGACACAAAGTGTGGATGGAGCTAAGGAGCTCATTGAAAACCTTCCTGAGAGCTATAGGGACAAGAATAAGGAGTACGATCGTTCGAAGAGAGTGAAGAGTGTGGAGATCGATCAAATGAAAGAGCTTGTTGAAACAATGAAGAAGTTGGTCAAGACTACCAACCACAAGAGTGTGCACTTCGCCGATGTTGATGATGTCCAGAAAGAAGAGGATGAAGAAGATGTTGCTTACGTGGGAAACAATGGCCAAAGGTTCAACAATGGTCAATACAACAAGCCCTTCTACAACAAGCCGTTTAATGGTGGATACCAAAAACCGACTGGTGAAGGAAGAAACTATGGAAACACATCATATCATTCTCCTAAGGCTCAAGACGATGATACAAAGTCAATGCTCGAGCAAATACTTGAAGAACAACAAATGCAAGTAGGATTTAATGGGAAGCTTGACGATCTGTACACCAATCTCAATGGGAAGATAGAGCAGTTGGTTGCACATCAAAAGAAATCCGATTTGCAAGTGGCTCAAATGGCAAAGTCGATGAAGAGACAAGAAGGATTTTTACCGGGAAAGACAAGCACAAATTCCAAGCAAAATTGTAGTGATGTGACTCTAAGAAGTGAGAAAAGTCTAGTTGATACCCTTATAAATGTCCAAAATGATGGAGAGGTGATCTACATTGACGATACGGATGAAGAGCTCGAATATGAAGGAAATCTGAGACCTGCACAGGCTTGTGTCGATAGACACATGTCGATCGACACCCCATGGAGATCGACGCTGAAGATGGGCCTGTGTCGAGCACCTCTCGAAAAAATAGTCGGGCATCAACTCCAACCAAGTCTCGAGGCAAGAGAGTGTCGATCAACACCACTGAGGGTGTCGATCGACATCAGTCCGTGAAACAGCAAAAAACAGATGTTTCTTCATCAAACCACCTTGTTCGGTCTTCTACACCTCTTGCACCTGCAAACCAGCCTAAGATGCCTTACCCCATTGCTCTTAAGAAGTCCAGGAGAGAGAGAGAAGATGAGATGTATCACCTCATTTTTTCAAGAGTGAAACTTGAGATTCCTTTGCTTGACACCATCGAGACCTCACCCCCTTTCAAGTGGTTCATCAAACGGGTCATCTCCAGCAATTGTAGCCTTGAACAAGGTATCTATGCAGTAGCTAGGGGAGCCACAACGATTCTCACCAATGAAATGCCAACCATGCTTGAGGATCCAGGGAGTTTTGTACTTGATTTATCAATTCTGGATTATCGTTTTGAAAACTCTCTTTGCGATCTTGGCTCCGGTATAAACTTGATTCCCCTTTCAGTTGCTAAACGGATGGGAATGATGGACTTCCAGGAGACAAGGGTTTCATTAGTTCTTGTTGATCGCTCAATCCGTTATCCAGAGGGAATCCTCGAAGATGTACCAGTCCGAGTGGGAAAATTCTACATTTCCACCGATTTTATAGTTCTCAAATATGATCAAGAGCCAAATGATCCCCTCATTTTTGGACGGTCATTCTTAGCCACCGCTGGAGCCTTGATTGATTGCAAGAATAGCGTCATTGACCTCTACACTGGAGAATTCAAGATGCGGTTCTACATGGACAAACTCATTGAGCATCCTAATGTTGATGGCTAAACGTTCTATGTAGAGACTCTTTCTGATTTGGCGGAGGAAACTCTATGGGGAATGGAGCTTGAAGATAAGCTTGAAGATGCCTTAAGGAGTGTCACAAACTTCCATTTGGATGATGTAACACTTGGCTTCTAAAAAATGCTCGAATCCAGCGACCACATGTGCAATATGGTGTCCAAAGAAGTGCTATCCCAAACACCGACGAAACTTGCAACTTCAAATGAGTGGGATGAGTCTAGAGCACCAAAGGTGGACCTCAAACCTCTGCCTCAAGGCCTAAGGTATGCATATCTCGGTCCTAATAATTCTTTTCCAGTTATAATTAGTTCCACTTTGAAGAATGCGGAGTCCACGCTCCTCCTTAACAAGCTGCGCAAGTTTTGCAAGGCTCTTGGCTATTCTCTTGATGATATTGCAGGGATATCACCAGACTTATGTACTCATAGGATTCATCTTGAGGATGAGAGTAAGTCATCAATTGAGCATCAAAGGAGATTGAATCCTAACTTGAAGGAAGTAGTAAAAAAGAAGATCATGAAATTGCTTGAAGCTGGAATCATCTATGCAATTTCATATAGTCTTTGGTTCAGTTCGGTTCATGTTGTGCCTAAAAAGGGTGGAATCACAGTTGTGAAGAATGACAAGGACAAGCTTATATCTCAGAGGAAAATCACTAGACATAGGATATGCATAGACTACAGGAAGCTCAATTCTGCAACACAAAAGGATCACTTCCCATTGCCTTTCATCGATCAAATGCAAGAGAGATTGGCGAATCATATTTACTACTATTTCTTGGATGGCTACAGTGGGTTCTTTCAAATTCCAATCCATCTAGATGATCACGAGAAGACCACCTTCACATGTCCTTATGGCACTTGTGCTTATCGTAGAATGTCATTTGGATTATGTAATGCTCCTGCGACTTTTCAAAGGTGTATGATGGCAGTCTTCACAGACACGATTGAAGACATTATGGAGATCTTCATGGATGATTTCTTGGTCTATGGATCTTCATTTAATGATTGCTTGACCAATCTTTGCAAAGTCTTACAGCGATGTGAAGAGAAGAACTTCGTACTGAATTGGGAAAAGTGTCACTTCATGGTGAATGATGACATAGTTCTTGGTCACAAGGTCTCTAAGGACGGTATAAAGGTAGACAAAGCAAAGATTGAAGTCATGACCAGCCTCAAGCCTCCTACAAACATGAAAGAAGTGCGAAATTTCCTTGGACATGCCGGTTTCTACAGGAGATTCATCAAGGACTTCTCTCAAATAGCTCAGCCACTCACCACACTTCTCTGTAAGGATGTCAAATTTGTTTTTGATACTGTTTGTTTATCTTCTTTTGAGCAGAATAAACAGGCATTGATGAGTGCTCCCATAATCCAACCTCCAGATTGGTCCTTGCCATTTGAAGAGATGTGTGACACAAGTGATTATGCTGTTGGAGTTGTGCTAGGACAAAGGAAGGACAAGGAACTCCATGCCATCTATTATGCTAACCGTACATTGGATGATGCTGAAAAGAACTACACCACAACTGAGAAGGAGCTCTTCACCGTGGTGTATGCTTTTGAGAAGTTCAGACAATACTTGGTGGGATCGAGTGTGATTGTCCATACAGACCACTCCGCACTCAAATACCTCATGAACAAGAAGGATTCCAAGCCACGCTTGCTTCGATGGATCCTTTTACTTCAAGAATTCGATATTCAAGTATAGGACAAAAAGAGGGTTGAGAATGGTGTTGCTGACCATCTTTCCAGATTTAGGATCGATGAGGATGTGAATGTCCAAGATAGCTTACCAGAAGAGCACGTGAACATGATTTCAGTCATTTTTCCAAATGACGTGGTCCAGATCCGAGCAGTGTCGATTGACACTACCTTGAGTGTCGATCGACACCATGCAGAAACAAAGTCGGAAACAGAGGATTTCAAAGGGTGTCGACCTACACCCATATGAGTGTTGATCGACACCCCGACGCGGCTGACGCATGCTTCACTCCTTTCCTTGATTTATGCGCTGTAAGTGCCTCATTGGCACCATGCAGAAATAGAGTGCCTTGAGTGTCGATCGACACCATGCAGAAACAGAGTCAGAAACAGAGGATTTTCAAAGGGTGTCGACCGACACCCATATGAGTGTCGATCGACATCCCGACGCGGCTGACGCATGCTTTACTCCTTTCCTCGATTTATGTGTTGTAAGTGCCTAATCGGCTCCTCGGTTTTCTAATTATGTTGTTGGAGCTGTGCTAGGACAAAGGAAGGACAAGGAACTCCATGCCATCTACTATGCTAGCCGTACATTGGATGATGCTCAAAAGAACTACACCACAACTGAGAAGGAGCTCTTCGCCGTGGTGTTTGCTTTTGAGAAGTTCAGACAATACTTGGTGGGATCGAGTGTGATTGTCCATACAGACCCCACCGCACTCAAATACCTCATGAACAAGAAGGATTTTAAGCCACGCTTGCTTCGATGGGTCCTTTTATGTCAAGAATTTGATATTCAAGTCAAGGATAAAAAGGGGGTTGAGAATGGTGTTGCTGACCATCTTTCCAGGCTTAGGATCATTGAGGATGTGCATGTCCAAGATAGCTTACCGGAAGAGCACATGAACATGATTTCAATCATTTTTCCAAATGACGTGGTCTGGATCGGAGCAGTGTCGATTGACACTACCTTGAGTGTCGATCGACACCATGCAGAAACAGAGTCGGAAACAGAGGATTTCAAAGGGTGTCGACCGACACCCATATGAGTGTTGATCGACACCCCGACGCGGCTGACGCATGCTTCACTCCTTTCCTCGATTTTTGCGCTGTAGGTGCCTCATCGGCTCCTCGGTTTTCTCAGATTGCTAATTATCTTGTCGCGGAGAAACCTCCATCAGATTTTTCAGGTTATAACATGACGAAATTTCTCCGCGACGTAAGGCATTACTTTTGCAATGAGCCTTACTTGTATCGTCATTGCAAAGATGGGATCATCCGCCCTTGCTTACCTGATATTGAGATCGACAATGTGCTTCTCCATTGCCATGGTTCAACTTATGGTGGCCACTTTGCAACCTTCAAGATGGTCTCCAAGGTCCTTCAAGCTGTTTTTTTTGTGGCCTACAATGTTTCGTGATGTTCATGCATTCGTCTCCAAGTGTGATGCTTGCCAACGGAAAGGGAAGATCAGCAAGAGACATGAGATGCCACAAAACTTCATACTTGAGGTGGAGGTATTTGATTGTTGGGGAATTGACTTCATGGGTCCTTTTCCATCTTCTTACAACAACAAGTACATCTTGGTTGCGGTGGATTATGTGTCTAAATGGGTTGAAGCAATTGCTAGTCCTACGAATGACTCCTCGGTGGTTCTCAAAATGTTCAAGACTATCATCTTTCCAAGATTTGGAGTGCCAAGAGTAGTCATTAGTGATGGTGGCTTGCAATTCATCAACGAGGTTTTTACCAAGCTTCTCAAGCAATATTGTGTTCAACATCGACTTGCTGCTACTTATCATCCTCAAACTAGTGGAGAAGTTGATGTTTCAAATCGTCAAATCAAGGAGATCTTGGAGAAAACAGTTGGGAAGACAAGGAAGAATTGGTCTCTTAGGTTGAATGATGCACTGTGGACTTATAGGACAACCTACAAGACTCTTCTTGGGACTACACCATTTCATTTGCTTTATGAAAAAGCATGTCATCTTCCGATAGAGCTTGAACACAAGGCTGAATGGGCAATCAATCACTTCAACTTCAACATCCAACCAGCTGTGGAAAGGAGATTAATACAGCTGAATGAGTTAGACGAAATCAGACATCTTGCCTATGAGAACTCAAAGATCTATAAGGAACAGACTAAGGCTAGGCATGACCGCAAGATCCTCAAACGCATCTATGAACCAAATGACCAGGTCCTTCTCTACAATTCTCGTTTGAATTTGTTCCCTGGAAAGTTGCGTTCTCGCTGATCCGGTCCCTTCAAAGTCACACTCGTGCGACCATATGGTGCTGTGGTGCTTGAAAATGCTAAAGGCAACGAGTTTGTGGTGAACGGTCAACGCATCAAGCATTGCTTTGCTCAACACGAAGTCCCTAGCGTAGGTTCCATTCTGTTAGCCACTCCACCATCAGTCTAAACTCATGCATAAAGTCAGGCTAATGACTATAAATTAAGCGCTTGGTGGGAGGCAACCCACTTGTAAGTTTTCTACTCCTTATGCTATTTATTTTAATTATTTTTGGTGTTTTTGAATTTTTTAAAATTATTCGAATTTTCAAAAATTTTGATTTTAATTTTACTAAATCGGCCTTGATTTTATACAATTTTTAATTATTTTCATAATTTTTATATTATATATATTATTTTATACGGTTTTTATACTATAGAATAAAAGAAAACAGGTCAAAATAAAACGGATTTTGTGTCCAGTGCTATTTTGTGACATTCGATCTCCTCGGTATTGATCGACACCATGCTAGTGTCTATCGACACACACACTAGACAACAAGTACATTTTCTGAATTTTTGGTCTTTTTGATAAATGCTTCTTTCCTTTCTCTCCTCGAGATTTTTACTCACTCAGACAGTGAAGTTGAAGTCTGCAAGAGGGAAATACTGATGTATTTTTCTTTGTATTGGTTTATTTTTATAATTCCACAAAAATATTTTATCGAGTCGTTTTATCGAGTCAAATTCGGTCTTAAACTATGATATATTGCTTGGTATATTGGCTTGTGTCTTTTTCAGCTAAGTGGCTATCACTTGTGAGACGAACTCCAGGATAAGACTATTGGAAAATCTAGAGGCTAGTTGGTACTTCAAAGACATCCATGCTAAGTTACGAAACACCGAACGGTTGGAGCTTATTGCACCTCTTCAACGTGATCAATGCACTAGGATTTGACTCTTCCATTTATGCTTGCCAGATTCAACAAGTAAGAGAAAGCATTCATTACTCTCCCTTTCGAAAAAGTGGACTTACCTTTTGAAAAGTATTGGGGGTGTACCCATACTTAGTTTATTATCCAGTAAAAAAGAAGAAGAAAGAAACAGAAAAAAATCTCAGTATCTCGATGTAATTTCTTTATAAGTATTAGTATTAATGTTACTCAAGTCTGGGAGGAGAGTAGAGAATATTTTTGTTCAAGTGTGGGTTTGTCAAGCATCGAATGAGAAGTGAGTCTATAAGTTTCAAAGGCATTGGGATCGGAAGGAGAGACAAGATATGAAAATGGCATCAGCTTCGTAACAAGGTTGTGGGTTTATTTGGATGCTAAGGAAGTCTTTAGATAAGTACAAGGCGGTCGTATTTTGGATTAGTAGAGCAAGTGTGTGGATTACTAAGTTGGCCAAGACTATTCCAATCCTCTAAGCAAGGTGAGTTTTATATTTTCAAACCTCTTTCACAGTTTGGTTTATGTTTTGCTTGAGGGAAAGCAAAGGCTAAGTCTGGGGGAGTTGATATAGCTTATATTTTACCGGTTTTTATCATAATAAACCTATACTTATATTTATTTTAGAGTCTATGTTACTATTATTAGAGTCCAAAAGAGTCATTTTAGGTGCATGGACGAGTTTAGGAGCTTTGGAAGGATCTAGAGCAAAATTGGAACAATCTTGGAGCAGCAAAAAGGGAACGAAGAAAAATGGAAAATTCATACTGGAGTGTCGATCGACACCACCCTGGTGTCGATCGACACCATACATATATTCAGCCATTTTCCATAAATTTCAAGACCAAGATTTTTTCTTAATTTTTTATGTTAATTCCTTAATCCTAAAATTCGTCCTGAACTTTATATATAGTTTTCTACAGCCATTGTTTAGGTTCATACAATATTCTTAATCTCTTAGAGTTTTGTAAGGGAGAAGATTTCTCTAAACCTTTTTATTTTCTATTTGAGTATTATTCAGTTTATTGTTCTATTGATTTGCATGATGAATCGCTTAGTTATGTCTGAGTAGTTTGTTAGTTAGGTTAAGGTTCTTAATCTTTGATGATTTTCTGTTACCAATAGCTTAAATTATGTGTCATAGATTTAACTCTTCTCTTAGGTTGTTCTTAATGTTTTGTTTTAGGTTGGCCATCTAGAGTATAAGATTATAGGGAATTTATTGTGCATGAGAGTTTCAATAAATTGCTGGAACAGATTTAGGAAAGCTAGCTATCTTCTCTCAAAGAGATTTGGTGTAGTGAACAAATGGAATAGGTTTTATAATGCCAAATTGAATTCATAGGATTCCTCAACGAGAGTTGGTTATTCTAGAGTTTAAATTAGGTTAGTAGATCTCAGTGAGAATTGGATTTGCTAGATATGTTGTTTCGAGTTAAAGATTTCATAAGTTTTGTACGTAGGGTGTCGATCGACACCACATCAGTGTCGATCGACACTGTCCATACCTTTGGTCATAACTGATTCTTAGTTTAAGTTCTCAAGCCTATTGTTTATTTAAATTGATAAAAAAAAACTCATCTCAAAAATCATTTAGTGTCGGTTTACAGTTGAAAACCTTAAAACCAATTGCTTGCATTTATTTAGAATTTTATTCAAATTAGTTGCATATTTAATTCTGTTTTTGTGGATTCGATCTTTAAGTACTATTGCTGATAAAACTTTGTGTATCAATGTCCTGAACTATATTGTAAATCACTAAGTTCATCATTCATTTCAAAAAATCATTAAGTTCATCTGTTACGAACAGAATTTTAATATAAAAAGACAAAACAATTAGAATACGCCGAGAGGAAGTGAAAGGATGACACTTTCAACAGATGAACAAAATGGAAAATGTTGCGTTTTCTTATCCTATCAAGTTGTATTCCATTATGTAGCCAAAGGGATAATTTAAATAAAATGTAACTACATATTTGACATAGAAGTTTGGTTAATTTAAGAAAAAGGGATTTGATGAGTGTAAGTGGAAAGCAAACATAGGAGGAGATCCACCAATATCACTTACCAAAGTGCGTTGTTGCATTGCCACTTTTCCCAATACTATTGGACAAGTTTACACCAAAATGTTATGTGTCTCTCTTTCTCTTAGCTTCATTATTTATCTATTATTATAAAGTTTCCATGACCATGCAAGTGGCAATGCATTGAACTTCCTTTTTGTTTTTGCCTCCTTTTTCTTTTCGTTTTCATATGCTTAATTAGCAAAAGGTTAAAAAGAAGAAATCAGACAATGTTTGATCACTGTGAATTTTGGTATGATCGAACAAAACAAACTATTTTTAGTTTTTTTTACAAATAACGCATAAATGTTCAATTAGCATGTACCTTCAAAAAATAATAATCATATAAACAAACATATATCTGCGATTTTGTTGTTAAGATATATAATGCCCATTTTTTAGCAATTAGTTAGTGATGTACATTTTAGGTGATAATATTGTTTTTGCTAGCTAGCTAGTTGTGATCTTGTCAATAAAATCTGGTCAAGTAAACAATTAGGTTTCATTTTTATGCAACAAAAGTTTAAGAACATTTAAAAAAAAAAAAAACTTCAATTTTTTCTCCCATTTTTGCTGATTTAAACAGTGTTTGAGGTAATACACTAAAATCATTAGCACTATTTGATACTTTTGATAAGAGAATAATTTTTACGAACAAACACAATTTATATACATATGCCTAGTTGTGTGTGTATGTACATGTGGTGTTGTTAGAAAATGCGTTGCCTTAATCATATGCTTGAATGTGCGTTGATGTATTATTCTGTTTTATTATAGTTTAAGCATACAAATTATTACTTATTTTGCACTTTAATTTAATACATGTAGGTCATAGCTAGCTAGCTCAGAAGCTAGAAGAAGGCATGGCTCATAACTAAACTTTTTGGGACCATAATTTGGTAAAGCATTTCATTCGGGTCTTCCTCGTAAAAGTAAATAATACTATATAAAAAATATAAGATGATGCAAGAATGTATACAGAACAACAAAGTGAAAAGATTGGTGGGATACCATAATAATAAATATAATTTGTTAAGGTTGGGTTTAATTTGTAAAATGTGTTAACTTATGTTTTCATGTATGAGCTGGATCCACGCATCAAGGGTCTTTGGACCCACTTTTTGCTCTCAATTATTATAAGTTCCGTACACCTTCGTTTTACAAATAATACAAAATTAACCCCACATTGTTTTATATCTTACATAATTAACCAATGTTTTGAGCTACACGGAATCAACATTATCTTTAAGTTTTTTCTTCGACATGGAGAGTAAAGGATGTTTATATGTGATGTATTATCCTCTGACATAATATTTACATGATCAACAATTTAATTTGAACAAAAGATTACTTTAATTTTTAAGAAAATTTAATAATTTTTTTATCATATTAGTTGTGTTATGTAATAATTTCTCAAATACAAAGAAGATTTTAACAACACTGATATGTAAAAAACCTTATTTAATATTTATATGTGATATATATCATTTCACATAAAAATTATATAATTTATGGTAATCATATAAATTAAAAATTATTTTAGTCTATATAAAAAGTAAAAATAAAATTATATTCAAAACGATAAAAAGACATTTACCTTAACCAAAATGGAGTATCACAAGAGTATATTGATAAACAGAAAATTATGAAAAACCAAAAATGATAAAAATTAAAAAATATATATTTCATTTATATATTATTTATTAATCAGATTCAACTAACATATTTAGTTTAATTATTTATTTGGAAGGAAATTCTATTATCAAAATCATATGAAAGTTTGTATATTGAGAAAACATGATTTCATATCTATATACTATACTATATTTTTTGTCAATATATTATAGATAATTAAATTTCTACAATCTTTACATTTGGATTTGGATTTAGCAATATATCCAATGATGTGCTTCGAAAAGGGTTGTTGATAAAGTATATGGTCTAAATTCGAAGAACAGTACAAACTAAAGGGCATCTATGCATCACGTATACATACATAAACATGTATATAACACTATATAATACTGTATAAAACATTTTGTGAGATTTAATTTATTTAAAATTACCAGCACAAGAAAAAGAAAGAAAAAAAAATCTGTAAAAAACAGAGGAGAAATCGAGCTTGAAGCTGAGAGACAAGGCCATGCTTTCTGATTCTTTTTCTTATTCGACTCTCAAATCTGAAACCCACTGATTTACCCCCAAATTTTGTAATCTCAATTTTTCAAAATCTGGTATCAACAACTTTTATCAGAATCCCAAATACTTGGAATCAAAATCCCTTTTTTCTCTCGGGCATATATTCTCTTCTCCTTCTTCTTCGCTTATCGTTTTCATCTTTCTTTGACGAGAGATAATGATAAATCCGGGTCACGGAAGAGGACCCGACTCAGGCTCCGACCCATTTCCGACGGGTCTCCGAGTTCTCGTCGTTGACGATGACCCAACTTGTCTCATGATCCTAGAGAGGATGCTTAGGACTTGTCTCTATAGAGGTAATAATAATAATTAAACTTTCCAATTTCGTTATCTGAATTATTAGTTTTGAACTTTTGATCTTATGGTCAAAATTTATGAATTTTTTGTAGTTTTGTGGATAATTATCATCTTAATTACTCTGGTTTGACTAAGCTAAATATGGAAATATGGAGTATGAATATTGACTAGAATTTTCACCCACTTTTATTCACTGTATATATATAGAGGCCTCAATGTTCTTGTTCTAGATCAAATTGTGATCTAGTGAAAGATTCTCATTTCTAGTTTATTTCAAATAGTGTGATTTGAAATTTTCTTAGATTTGTTATAATTCAAGAATTTAGTTTAATTGCTTAAGCAGGAATCTGGTATTTCTTTCGATTATTCACACTATTTTGTATTCTTGTTCTTAAGATATTGTCATTTTTATTTTACTCAGATTAAATTCTTATAATGGTTTAATCTAAATCTGATTTTTTTTATTTACAGTAACAAAGTGTAACAGAGCAGAGATCGCATTGTCCCTACTTCGTAAGAACAAGAATGGTTTTGATATTGTCATCAGTGATGTTCATATGCCTGACATGGATGGATTCAAGCTTCTCGAACACGTCGGTTTAGAGATGGATTTACCTGTTATCAGTACGTTTCTTTTATCATTTTGTTTTACTATAATTGTTTCCTTGGGAGATCTTAAAGTTTTAATTTTTTTTTGGTTTTAGTGATGTCTGCGGATGATTCGAAGAGCGTTGTGTTGAAAGGAGTGACTCATGGTGCAGTCGATTACCTGATTAAGCCTGTGCGTATCGAGGCGTTGAAGAATATATGGCAACATGTGGTGCGGAAGAAACGGAATGTTTCGGAACAGTCTGGAAGTATTGAAGAGACTGGAGGCGGGGACAGACAACAACAGCAGCAGAGGGAGGATGCTGATAACAACTCGTCTTCGGTTAACGAAGGGAATTGGAGGAGCTCCAAGAAGCGGAAAGAGGAGGAAGTAGATGATCAAGGGGATGATAAAGAGGATACATCGAGTTTGAAAAAACCACGTGTGGTTTGGTCTGTTGAATTGCATCAACAGTTTGTTGCTGCTGTGAATCAGCTCGGCGTTGACAGTAAGCAAAAACTTCTTTGCTTCTTCATTTGTGTGTTTTTGAGTGGTGTTTTTCTGGTCTAATCTTACTGTCTTCGGCATTCAATACAGAAGCGGTTCCTAAGAAGATCTTGGAGATGATGAATGTACCTGGGTTAACGCGAGAAAATGTAGCCAGTCACCTCCAGGTAACTTTATTCCACCAGATAAGACTGAATTGTATTACATTTTCCATGTTTTGAATTCATCCGTTTAGGATTAATAGGTA
Organism: Aurinia saxatilis; assembly: GCA_900406295.1. Lineage (NCBI taxonomy): Eukaryota > Viridiplantae > Streptophyta > Magnoliopsida > Brassicales > Brassicaceae > Aurinia > Aurinia saxatilis. The sequence goes on along the minus strand of OVAP01000313.1, from coordinate 26,862 downwards.
TTGTGGCATTGCAGAAGTACCGGATTTATCTAAGACGGCTTGGAGGAGTATCGCAGCACCAGGGAAATCTGAACCATTCGTTTCTGACTGGTCAAGATCCGAACTTTGGTCCTCTATCAACGTTAAACGGGTTTGACCTTCAGGCTTTAGCTGTTGCTGGTCAGCTCCCTGCTCAAAGCCTCGCACAGCTTCAAGCAGCTGGCCTTGGTCGGCCTTCACTCGCAAAATCAGGGATGTCTGTTTCTCCCCTTGTAGATCAGAGAAGCATCTTCAGCTTTGAAAACCCGAAAATAAGATTCGGAGATGGGCACAGTCAGACGATGAATGGTGGTAATAAGCAGATGAATTTGCTTCACGGTGTCCCCACAGGTATGGAACCAAAACAATACATGCGCGTGCAGCAACAAATCTCTGGTGTGCGTGCGGGGCAGAATGTTCAGAGCAGCGGAATGCTGATGCCTGCAGCAGATCAGCTACCACGAGGAGGAGGCCCATCAATGCTACCGTCCCTCGGGCAACAGCCACTCTTGTCAAACAGCGTTTCAAGGAGAAACGATCTCACTGAAGCAATAGCGGTTAGAAACAGTATCCCAGAGGCTAACAGCAGTAGAGTGTTGCCAGCTACCCACTCTGTCTTCAATAACTTCCCCTCAGAGCTACCTCGAAACAGCTTCCCGTTGGCAAGTGCACCGGGAATGTCGATTCCAACATCAGTTTCTTACCAAGAAGAGGTTAACAGCTCAGATGCTAAAGGCTGTTCATCAGCTGCTATGGCGGTTACTGCAGGGTTTGGGAACCCTAGCTACGACATATTTAACGATTATCCACAGCAGCAACAGCACAACAACAACAACAACAAACTAAATGATTGGGACCTGCAGAATATCGGACTACCCTACAGTTCTCATCAGGATGCAGCAGCACTACCCGTAGCTTTTTCGACTTCAGAAGCTTACTCTTCCTCGTCCTCCCAGAGAAAAAGACGGGAAACAGACGTAACTGTTGTGGCTAACCATGGACAGAACCACCACCACCAGAATCAGCAGCTGTCGAGCAGGAGTCTGAACCACATGAACCAGATTTACGTGGATGGTGGTTCAGTTAGAGTGAAGTCAGAGAGAGTAGCGGAGACAGTAACTTGTCCTCCATCAACAACACTGTTTCACGAGCAGTATAATCAAGAAGATCTCATGAGTGCACTTCTCAAGCAGGTTTCATTTTTATAGCAGTTTTGTTTAAGATGTAGTTATTATTACAGCCATGAATATCATCTTAACTCTGCAATTGAAGCTTTGACACTCACTTCATTCTCGTGTATCAAATGCAGGAAGGCATTCCATCGATGGATAACGAGTTTGATTTTGAATACCCTACCGATAATATACCGGTGTGACCTCAGAAAACAGAGTAGACTGCTGCAAAGATTCTTTGTTTTTCTTCTTCCTCCCTCAAAGGAAGAAAATCTCTACAAACAAATATAGAAGGGATCATGTGTTGTATCTTTAGGTTATATAATCTGCAGGAAATTCATATGCAGATTATACAAGACAATAATTTCGTTTCTTGGTTAATAGGATAAGTGAATTTCCTGGAGATATTTTGTTTGCATCTTTGTCCTCAGTCTTACATAAAGCTTGAGATTTTTTAGGGTTCTTGATCTCTCTAATTTGCAACAACTAGCAATGTTTTGCTTCTCTTTTCTTTTCGTTTTTTAGGAGTTTTAGGAACATTTGTGTAAATATGTTATATCCGTTGTTGGTTGCTTCCTAATAATAAAGATACGGTACTGATCCGATCAATGAATAACTCAACAACACTCAAGTCTCGACCGGTTTTGCTATATGGCTTTTTTAGACGAGCTAATTGGTCATTTGTGCATTAAAATGGATACCCGTTTAAAGGATTAGGAACAAACAAATCAATGATCAAGTAAGAAAATAGAATACATATTACATACTGATTACTGAAACTCTAATCACAAACAATACAAGAAAGGAATCTATATATAACACTTTCTTCCAACACAAGTTGAAAGAGAATCTATTGCCATTCAAGAAACCACAAAACTGACCAATTTTCGGGTAAACCCGGAAAGAATCAAGAAACTATATAGCCACCTATGCTGGAGGTTTTGGTACGGTTACACTCACAGGATCAAGATAGCCAAAACTGGTAATGCCAGGAGGAATGCGGAGATGTGTCTCCTGTGGCTGTTGCTCATTGGGAGTATGGATGGGAGAGAGCACTCCTCACCGTTGAAGAACACTTTACTTGGGAAGCCATCTCCACCACGGACATTGATCCCAGGAGTCAGTTTCTTGGTGAAGGACATAACAGACTGTTGTTTCCCAGGAATCCGAGCGTCCTTCAACGGGTTTTTTCCATCTCTTTCTGCTACGATATAGTTCAATCCAGGAAGACCCTCCATGAAAATAGTGTTGTTCTTCCCATCAATACCAAGTGTAGTTGAGTTGAACGAATAGGCTTTCTCAAAACCCGGTGCAGCATTTTTCATCTGAATGGCAGTAAACCAATCCGCAAAGTCTGTTTCTCCCCAATTGAAGATGGTGACCCGGACTGTCCATCCGCCTCGATAGTCTGTAGCCAAATGCCAGTTGATACTAACTCCGCAGTTATCCCCACAAGGTATTGGGTTTGGCCAAGGCCGGTGTTTTAAATCATACCAAGCCTTGGTAAGTTCGGTTCGGTTCTCAAACGGAACTAGAAGAGCTTGCCCGGGTAGAAGAAGAGCTGGGGCGGTTGTACTGCAAGCTTGAGCTGCTTTGTTGTTGGAACATCCACAAGCACAAGTCTTGCACGGGATGATCGAGTCATTAAAGTAGGCAGAGAACGATACACAGCATCTAGGACTAGCGTCTTTTGGTTGGGTGATATTGCAGACCACCTGCCAGCTCGCAAAAGCTGTCTTGTTTGAGGGTAATCCACTAGGATCAATGAATTGGCTGGGGCTTACTCGAACAGGCGGGCCACATTTGTAATCCGGGTTCAGTGTACCGTTGATCCGCCAGTTCTGGGGCGGAGAAAGAGCAGAGATGTTGAGATCCGGAGGCATTTTGAAGACCTGCATCTGGAATGCTGAACTCGACTTGCTAGGATCCATCAATCGTGGAAGAATCGTCCCATTTCTGCAGCAAAATGGAATGCGGCCGAAAGTAGTATCATTATATTTAGTCAGGGGGAGATCTATGATGGTTGGTCGTCTTGCACAGCTTAACACAGTGGAAAAGTCAAGATCTTGATAGTACTTCCCCTGTGGGCCATCGATACAATCGGAAGAATCAACAAGACTCGGGTAAGCCCCTTTCATGGTGTAGATAAACTCGTCTCGCATCCAGTCAAAACTCAGTTTCCAGTTATCTAGCCGGCCAAGCGGATTATGGTTCTCCATCGTGACTTGTGCCATATAATTTGATTTATATGATGCGACCACATCATACATGATAGTAAGATCTCCATCTTGTCGGGGAAGATACTCTTTATCAATGATGTCTGTGTTATTATAATCTGGGTCTGGCATGCAACATACTTGCAGAACATTTTTACCTGGCAAAACAGAGAGAAACACCATAGCTTAGAATAAACCACATAGCCAAGAAGAAATCGTTGATCTGCAGAAACAAACATGGATACAATCTGCATTATACCATTTCAAAATTTACTTATGGGTTCAAAGCCACACCACAAATTAGAAAATCTAACTCTCCTATGTTAATCAACGGATTCATGTTTATAAATGTGGTTAAAGTGGATAAATTCATATACTAAAAGATATTCTGATATTTTCAAATTCAAGCTCCAGAAAATCTTAAGACTCATATGATTGATCAGGTACCCTTGTATCTTGATACTCCAATGTGATGCTAGGAATCCAATAAAGAGTCCTCCAGTTGACTAATTCAATGATTAGGTGTTGAAAGGAAGATAAAGAAAACATCATAAGACATTTTCCACGAGTAAGCACATGGGATCTAAACAATGCAATTATTGCAATATTTCCAGTAATCTACACATATTATATGATTATAGTGATCTGCATCATACACTTCATCCTAAAAACATAGTGAAAAAAATATGAGTAATCAAATCTCCTAAATATAGCAAAGCTAAGATTACTACAACATATGTTATACCTTTCTGTGTGGCTTTAGGACACTTCCATCCATCAGTAGCGAGAGTGAGATTGTTAGGAAGCGGAACATTCGGCGGCGCAACACCAAATTGCGTCCCGACAAGCTCAACACGCGCCTGCATCTGATTCACATCACCGGCCGTCTGAATCGCCGATTTCAAATCCGACGAAGGATAACCAGCGAACACCGTGCCGTTCTCCACGCTCACCGGGAAACTCGAGCCGTCGGAGAGAAGAGCGTTTGAAGCAGATACTAAGATCTCTCTGTGAGCGAATTTGACAAATACACGCCATGCTTTGAGCTCGTCACGGCCGTGGTTAAGTACTGTGATTACGGATTCGAATCGGTAAGGTTGATCGGTGGAGTCGTTGGGTGGGATCTTGGATCCTTTGGTGTAAGTGTAGGAAACGAAGACGCCGTTGCATAGATCGGAATCAGATGAGTTTGTTGCGGTGGCGGTGGGTTGAGATGTTGTTAAGGGAAGTGAGAAGAGGAGAATTGAGAGGAGTAGAAGAAGTAAGTTGGGAGCTAAATCCATGGAACCCTAAATCTGTTTTTTGATTTTTTTGAAATTTGAAATTGGAGAAGAGAGAGAGAGATTGAAGGAGGTTTTTGAAGAGACGAGTGAGCGAACGCGTAAGTGCAAGCTGTAATAAACGAAAGTGTGTGCGTATTGCATTTCAAATGGATTTTCTTTTTTTTGGTCTTTTTAGTTGTTGGAGAATCTAGGAAACTTTATGGAAACTAATCAAATTCTTTGATAAATATTATAAATAATCTGTTTTTTTTAACATCGAAATTATCTGTTTTTATTTTTTTTTCTTTTTTTTTTGGGCCACCATATTTTTATAAATGAAAAACCCTATATTTGACTACTACTCGTGAAAATATTATATCAGCCATTTCAAAGTGTTGGTGGCAGTTACAAAAGAAAAGGTCTTGGTTATGATGGGACAAACTCACTATGGACAAAGAAATGGGTGGATTAGAATTAAAAAAAGAATATTCAATGTTTCAATCAAGCATTATTAGATAAACAAGCATGAAAAGTGTTACAATAACCATTATGTTGGCTGAGTGCTCGAAAATATAGATTTCGAACAAGGAAACTTCCCGGATGCTACAGAAAAAGGTAGATTATTCTTTGGATGGAGAAGGTTGTTATATGGAAGGAGCTACTTTCTAGAGGTCAAAAGAAAACACCGGGAGTCTGGGAATGGATGTACAACCTTGTTGTAGTGTGAGCGATGACTTGAAGATGGGGGACTTAGAGCTCCTTTATCGAAGAACCCCATTACTGATATTTCCATGGTAGTGACACACATTATTGACTTCCTGAACAAGTATTGGATCGAGTTAAACTAGAAGACCTGTTTTTCACAAGAGACATAGCCAACATCTTGAAAGTTCAACCGACTGTAACTAGAGAGGACGATTAAATATGGAGGAAGGCTAAGAATGGTGACTGTACAATAAAAATTGGTTATGGTTTAGCTTTCATGTTGAACAAAGGGGAACTTCGACAAACTGCTCAAAGCCAGCCTTCTTATAATTAATGCACTCAAGGAGCAGATTTGGAAACTAAAAATCCCTAAGAAGATTCAAGTTTTCCTTCAGAAAACACTGAATGAAGCTATCTCACTTGTGGATGTGCTAATGGCAAGAGGAATGAATGTTGACTCTAGATGCCATGTATGTGGACAAGAAGGATAGTAAATCCATCATGTCTTATTTACTTGTACTACGGCTAGACAGGTATGGACAGTCTCATTAATTTTGTTACCTGAGGGAGGGTTCAATTAAGTCTCTGTTATGGAAAATATAGCTTATCTCTTGAGATCCATAACCAAAAAGAGTGTAACATTACAACTGAGGGAACTTTTCCCATGTGTCATTTGGTACATTTGGAAAAGAAGAAATGCATTCTTGTTTGAAGGGGTTCCAATCAAATCTATAGACATAGCCAAGAAATTTTTTGATGAGCATGAGGTTTGGAAACTCTCGGTTGATTCCAATGATGATGAGATTGGGGAAGCAAAATCACAAGCTTCAAGATGACAGAAGAAATGGAAGAGACCACCTGATGAGTGGATCAAATGCAATATCAAGTTGTCCTTTTATCAAAAAGAAAGAACTTTGGGGGCAACTTGGGTGTTAAGGAATGACAAAGCTGAAGTGTTACTACATAGTAGGCGGTGTTTTGGGGAAATCATCAACTTCGATCAAGCAAGCCTTAAGACAGTAGAATGGTCCATCTAATGTATGCTATCTCACGGCCTAAAAAGAGGGATATTCGAAATGGGAGCAGCTTCCTTGGAAGGTAGAGTTAATAAACCCAAAGCTTGGCCATCTTACATGTGGAATGGTGAAAAAATCAGATCATTGTTGAGTAATTTTTTGGAGTGGAAGTTGGATTTAGCTGATAGAGCAAGTAACGTAGGAGATTTTCTCATTGCGAAAAGTGTGACACATGAAGGAAGAGTGCAATCCTATGTAGCTAGAGGTTCCCCCTGTTGGTTAAAGGATCTACTAGAGAATGAGAAACTTTCTTCCTCTGTGATCTTGTAACTAACCATTTTTCGTAGTGCGTAGTGCTGGTTAGGTGTTTTTTGCTTACCATCGAGCAATTTTAAGCTCTGATCATCAATGTGTTGTTGACTCAGTTTGACTCTTGTATTATGTTTGTCACAAACCTTATCCTTAAGAATTTTAAGTCAAATGACAAAAAAAAAAAAAANAATTTTAAGTCAAATAAAAAAAAAAAAAAAAAAAACACACCCTACATTTAAATAATAAATGAATTCCGGTACCCTTATTTATTTAGCACAAGGACCATTAAACTGCCATCGGGACCGATCTTGTACCAGGCTTTTTGTATTTAAGCCATCGTCCTCTCTTCTTCGCGATCGCAGTTGGTTCTTGAGATTGAGTACTTTGTTCTAAACCGACATAATTAAGCTCGATTGGTTCTGTTGGAAGTCTATGTCAATCTCGTGTCTCCATTATTACAATCGATTTGGGATTGAGTTTGCTCCGAACTGCCATATTGAGTCTCAACCAACTCATGTAGTTTTCTAGGTTGAGTTTGCTCTGAACTGGGATGGTTAATCTCGACTAGTTCTGGTGGTAACCTAACTTCGACCATCAATGTGAAAACTCCTTTGTAACCCTTATTAAGCGAAAGAGTTTCATGATTTCTTTTTGGTCAACAAATTGATTGTATTATATTTAGTCTCGACGTGATACAAGGCTGAAAGAAATAAATTACATAAACAGTAAAAGGATAAATGCAGTTGTAAATGTAATTCACTCTTGGGAAGTCCCTCAAGGCTTCACAAAGCTATTTAAACTGTGAAAGTATACCGTATATTGGAGCTATAGATGCATTTTCGGTATAGCTTTCAAAGACTGGTTTAACGGTGAAATCAATTGGAATGATGGAGAACCATTATACTTTTGTAGGTTATGGATAACCCAAACTCTTAAAGCCAAAAAATAGTGGGTCCATTGGCAGATTAATGCCCAAATCCAAAACAACAAGGGGAAACCATCCTTGTGTTCTCATTGGGAAGGAGATGTTGACGGTGGTGATCGGGGTGGCGGTTGTTTTCAAAGTCGTGATGTTTGATAACTTGAAGCACGACCTGTTAGGTAGCCTCCTAGACACACCTGAAATCAATTTAATTTATCCAGTTACCATAGCGAGCTAGGCTCGCCGAAGGTCGGAAATGATGATATCTAGGATGCACGGCGGTGGTGAATGATATATTGCATTTTTAACATTTTTTTACCTTTGTTTTCAAGTATTTTTCGAGTCTTTTAGTGTCATTTAGAGTCTTATCAAGTGCAAAACATGTTGGAGCATGGATTGAAGCCTCAAGATGCATTTTTGGGCAAAAACATGAAGAAATGGTGATCCATAAATGGATCGATCGATCCATTTTCACCCAAAAAAATTGGACCATTTGTAGATCGACCTGCACACGTTTCGGAGCCAGAAGATCTTCATGGATTGATCGATCCACCTTCGGATCGATCGATTCGACCTCTGACGAAAGCTATTTTTGGAAATCGATCAATCAAGAAATCAACTCAATCATGCCTTATTTACCGAGATTCTGACGCGTTTTCCCATCCTATATAAAGGACTTCAAGCCTCTACAGCACCAAACAAAATTCATTTTCTCTTTTCTTTTACTTTAGAGACACTTTTGTTCTTCATTTCTTTAGATTTTGTTCTTTACTTTTTTTTTATTGGAGTTTGCTCGAAGATTGTCAGTCATCATTTATCATTCCATTGTGGACAAGTCTTCTAAACTCTGTCTTTTTATTACCATTTTAATAAAGTATTTATTCAGTTATGTTATTCATGTTCATCATTGTGATTTATTTGATTTTAATATGAGTGAGTAGATCCTTAGTTAGATCTAGGGGTTTCTATGTAATAGTTAGACTTTTAAATAGATGCAAATAGGTTAGTCATTTGAAATTCTCCTCTTAGTGTTGCTTTAATGCTTAAACCAGACTGTACACCTAGTTTATGATAATAGGTTGAATCTATTAAACGAAAGTGTAATAGATTGCTAGATAACACACTACGAGAGCAAATTGTCCTTAGACAACAAAAGTTGATGCTAAGGTGATTTGTGAACATCAAATCCATTCCTTATTGCTTTCCTACAATCTCTAGGTTCAAACGACATTTTAGATATCTAGGTTGCTAGGAAAAGTGATTGATGCCACGAAAGTGGATCTGTTCTATAATTATGTTTGAGTTGAGAATTATGCTTAATTAAAACTTGATAAATCATCTAGTATTCTTTTTTCAATTCTTTGATTCCCTAGGTTTAACTCCTTTTTATTTATTGAATTTAACCCATAGGAAAATTAGAATACAAAACCTCCACTTTTGGTTATCTTAGTTAAGTTAAATAATTTAGTAGATTATAGTGTAAACTTTGGGATTTGTGGATTCGGCCGTTAGCTATTGTACATTGATAGGTAGTCAATGACTTTATCTTGACTAAGGTTTTTACCCTTGTCAGTGAAGGGCTCAAACTGAAGCAGAAACGCTGTCCATGAAGAGCTTTTAATACTAGAAACATATCGGGATTTCTCTTGAGTTAAGTAAAAACTGCAGAAAGGTTCATCTTTGTCCTTACTGGAGACTCACTCATGGATTCTTGCAAACTAGGTAAATTCTTCAGCAACAAATAACGGTGATGTGCAGTGGTGTAGGCTGGTGGCCTAGGTAGGGAGAAGGGCCGACAAGGGGTGAGGTCGGCGAAGCCACCAAAAGGAGCATGAGTGGGTGCTGGGAGAGGAACAAAGGTTGCAGCATGGAGGGTGAGGGTTGTGGAGATGTGTTGCGGTTATGGTTGGGGGAAGTGCTTGCGACAGAGTTGAGGGCTCCTCGGTTTTTTCTTTCCTTGTCGGAGGTGGTTCCGAGGGGTTGGAGGCGAGAGGGGGAGTGGGGTATCGCCGGGAAAAGGAAGTGTGGTGGGAGAGCAGAGTGTGAGGAGGAGGAGAGAATCGTCGGTGTTGTGGTTTATCTCTCTCGGGAGTTGTGATGTATTGATGGTCGAGGAGGAGAAGCAGCTTTGTCGGGGCATGAGATGACACAGGAGGAAATGTGGTGGTCGTCGGTGGTGGATCCGGTGTACTTGGCGGGTCCGGCGGGTCCAACGGCGTGTCGACCAGTTCCCAACCGAGGCCATTGGAGCTCCACGACGGAGATGGCAAGGAGGTGAAGCCCATGCCTCGTGGTGATGAAGAGGATAGTTTTGTGGGTGTCATGGAGGTTCCAACGGCGGTCAACGGCTATAGATCCGCCGTTGGCGGCGGCTCTCTGGAGAGTTGTGCCCGAGAGGTTTCTAGGCGAACTCTCAATACGTTTAAAATGATGTTTAAGATTGGGATTTCGTGATTAACATACAAAATTATGTCGATGAGCAGAAACTGGGCCTCGAATTCGATTATTCCAGCATTGACAAAAAGTTCGTAAAGTTCTACTTTGTCTGGACAATCGTTATTTTCCCATATGAATTCATCGACTGTGGAGGTGGGAAAGGTCTGTTCTATTGGATCAAACCGTTGTTTGAAAATCTTGGTGGTGACTTTGATATTAAAATCTTTAGCTCGTGGTTCATGTTTGAATTGATGCTTGAGTTTTAATTCATAAGAAGGAGGAGGAGTGTTGTTATCTTCCATGGTTTTAGATTGAGAAAGAAAACAACTGATTGACATATGAATTTAAGCTGTGAAATTGATAAATGATTATATATGTGCCAACCTTATTTAGACTGAAATTGGTGAAGTATTCGTTTTTTCCTTTATCGAATTGCTTATATTTTACATAACTTCTATAAATTTATTTATTTTTCTCTTTTTATTTTTTCCTTTATATATTACTCGATTAGTTATTTCACAAAGGAATGTTTTCATTTAAACGCGTAAAAATCATTCCATAGATCAATCAAATTAATTTTGACTATACTATCATTTAAGGCCCTTAACCACATATACCCACCTCATATTATCCAGTAATCACATATATCCACATTCTCTTGTAAAAAAAAGTCTAAAATACTACTATTTAAATATTAATTATTTATAGGGTTTTAGGGTTTATAATTTACGGTTTAGGGTTTAAAAACCCTAAAATCATAAACCCCAAAAGTCATTCCACCCCTAATAAACTCTAACCCCTAAGAATCTAAACCCTAAATCTTAACAATTAAACCTTAATAATTATTAAAAATTAAGCCCTAATTTTACAAGGGTTGAACCTTAAATCATAAACACTACATAAATCATAAACTCTATAATTATACTAAATTCTAAATCCTGAAATCCTAATCCCTAACAAATTTATCATTTGTAATGAATATTAGTTTTGGTAAATGAAGGGTATGATAATATTAAAATAAAATAAATTTATATGACGTGATTAAAAAAGAGGTAATGGGTATATGTGGTTAATGGGTATGAAAAAGTTGCTATGGATGTTATTTTCTCATTATTTAAACGTGTAAAAATCTTTTCATAGATCATTCAATCCCGTGCTGACTAGTAGTACTTAAGAATACTCAAGTTCACTAATACATACCCAAAAAAAATTACTGATTAAAAGATACAATTAATAATTATAATAATTGGTCCTGGGCATATAAAAACTATTAATTATTATTATTGATTCTGAGCATAGGAAATATTTTCCAAAAATAAAACTAAATGTTTATGTTTTCCAAATAAACTCTAAAAGGGGTTTTCAAAGGTTTATAATTTATTTATATTTGTTTGGATTAATTATTTTATATTTAGAGTTTAGTTTTGAAGGTTTATGATTTTTTTTTTGAAGGTTTATGATTTAGTTTTGAGGTTTTAGGGTACAGTTTTGAGTTTCCTAAAAATTAATTTAAGTTTTGTGGTATTTTTGGCACATTAAAACTTTTAGTGGTATGTTTGAAAAGTAAAAGTTTTAGTGGTATTTTTGGAACTACCACTTTAAAATGTAGTATTTTTGAAAATTGCCCATATTTTATCTTTCTGACATCAACAACATTATCCCACAAACTCTTAATAATGTATATCTAGGTTGATATCTCCAAAATATATACAAGGTAACAATCAAATTATTATGGATTTATTAAAAAGTAATGACTTTATCATTTTTTTAATGATCTCAGGATACGATCTACGAAATCCAAGATTTATGTTTTTTTCTTCTTTATATTCAACACGTTTAGGATCCACGTTAACACACAAGTAAATAATTAAGTCTAATTAATGAGATAGGAAAACACATTATTGTAAATATTTAGATTTTGTAATTGATAATCCGTATGATGTTATGTGGAATTAGATTCAAAATTACGACCTGAAAAATATTCAGAACTAATTATAATTTCATTTCTTATGAATCATATATTATTACCATGACATAAATTTTTAACAATGTGAGTTAATAATTTAAAATATATAAGAAAATATTATTGTCTTGGATTTCTTAATTGATAACCCGTATAATTATGATATGTGTAATCAGATTCTAAATTACAACCCGCACAAATATTCAATACTTATTTTAGTATCATATCTTATTAATTACATATAAATAAAAATCAAACATTATTATCATGTCAATTTATAATAATGCAAGTTAATAAATCCAAAGCCATTTAAAGTAACAAAGATTAAAAAATGGATTAAAAAAACTTGCCTTATCCATTTTTTCGTCTGGTACTAAGTTTGAACATAAAGGGAATTTTGTTTTTATTTTTGCCGCACGGTGCTTCCTAGGAGAGGAACTGAGTTCATGGCCCAAAACTTTAATGCCATTGGAAAACCCTTCACAAAATACTGGTTCTTCTCCAAACTCGATGTCGTCATTCTCTTCACACTGGTTGTGAGGACTTCATACGCTATTCTCCTCCACGGTTGGCTGCAATATTCTTCAAAATCTTGAGCATAGCACTATCGAGATATTGGTATCTTCTCAGTAGGAGCTGTTGCACGTAACATGCCTTCAACTAAGATGACAGTCTCTCTTTGTCATCCATTTTATAAGCTTATGAAACACTCAACTAGATCTCTAAGGACATATTTGTTTCCTTTAGTCCAGTTATAAGGATCCCTAGCTTTTCCTTTGCCTGTTCTTAGCTTCTCGGTTCTATGTTTTTTACAAACAAATCCTGCATTTAAACATGATAAAACTTTATAACATCTTATAAAGCGTTACAAACTTTGTAAAACCCTTATAAAACCTTTTTAAAAGCTCATAAAATTTTATTAAACATCTTTTAAAACCTTACGAAACCCAAGGATCGAGTCCCTGGTAAATAATATGACATTAGTCTAGTGGCAGGTGGTACATCCACTGAAGGCAGGCACTATCACACCCAGGGATCGAGTCCCACTCCCTATATTATGTAGAAATTAGGTCAATGGGCCGGCCAGTTGTGGTCCAGTGTTGACAAAAAAACCCTTACGAAACCTTATAAATCTTATAAGAACTTTTAGAAACATATAAAACTTGTACTTTGTAAGATCTTATTAAAACATCATATAAACCCTTTTATTTTATTTTTAAAAAGCTTATAAAACCTTTTTAAAACCTTTTACAAAAATTGTAAAACAGATTACAAAAGCTTTTTAATACCTACGGCGAGGAAGAATTCCCTTAAAGAAATCTCATTGGTTGACTTTCATATCGAAACCACATGTCTTCTCCATACGTACGATTCTTCTCTGTATCCGGAAGAGGAAACGCTTCACAGGGAACTTTCCTGGACTCCCTTTTAAAAGTTAGATTATATGGCGAAGAAAAGACTCTTCGAATTGGCAAAACAGTTCTTCTCCTAATGCGTTTGAGACTGTGGTGACTAGTTGAGGAGTCATGTAAGTCAAAATCGAAACTTTTCTATTTAGTTCTGATTGTTGCGGATATATCAAGTGGGGCAAGTTTAATGAGTCTTGTGAAGAATCACCCATCTGTCCACACATAAAAACATAAACACAATTTCATAACCAACACAAACACATACATAGATGATTTCATAATCATTACAAATTATAAACATAAAACTGAAAATGAACGTGATAACAAAGCTTTACTTGCTCTAATCAAACATTTAAATAACAGTCCAAAACCTTCTGTCCCAAACCCAAAATCAAAAACATTAGGATCAATACCAATCCCACTTTTAAAAATCTTTTGAAATCTTTGAAAACCATCTTAACAATTAAAATCTTCAAAGAAAAAACAATAGTATCAATGTCAATTCAGACTTCTAAAAGCTTCTAAAACCATCTAAACGATCGAAAACCTAAAACTCCTTGATTAGTAAATCCCCAAATGCATAACTTTAAACCTAAATTCTCAAATCCATAACCCAAATTCAACACAGATAAGATAAAAGTACCTTATATTGGGAAATCGGCGCCGGGAGATAGTCGTCGTTGATTTTATCACTGGAGATGCTCGCCAGAGATTCTCAGATCTCTTATTCGCCGACAAAAAAAAAATGAGAATAGAGAAAAAGTGGAAAAATCGAGAGAAAAACGAATTTTCAGGAGGTCCAACGCTGTCAATTGACAAAACAAAAGAATGAGGGGCCTTTTTAATAATGTCCCATTTCCCAGGATATTTTAAAAAAGGGCAGATCAAAAGGTGTATTTATGAGATTTCCCATAATATTTAACTATTTTGATAAAATATTTGTATTTTTTGTTGAACGTTTGATAAAAAATATGACGTAGTGTATATATAAAAAATTATAAAATGACTAATTTTTCTTGTTTATCAGGATATTTTATATTCTCTCACTGGTGATTGGAGAACTGGGATGATAAGCGATGAAATCGTCGGGTATGCCAAAAAAAATTGGTTTTTTTTTTTTTAATGTGTTGTCTTGTCTAATTCATTTCTAGATAATGCATTATGTTGTCATATGAGCTCACTTGATTCACTCTTTTTCGCATATACACAAGGACTTATGCTAATAAGATGACATTCGCTACTATAGAAGCAAGTCTTTCCCCTTTCTTCTTTTGGGTTTGATTACAGGAAGGAGGACACAAAGCAGAGTATAACCATAAGAGACTTATATCACGTTTCAAAGCTGGATAAGTGGCCAATCTTTGTAGCTTGAGGCCAGAGTTACTTCTTTGGTTTGATACAGCCAATCAATCAAAGGCCATATATAAATATTATAAACAGAGGTGTATCAGTTAATGCTCTGCTTTTCAAGAGGAACTTTAACTGATATATTTGTAAAATGCCTAAAAACAAATTCCACTCAATTTTGATTTGTGATTTTTCACTTAAGTATCTTAATCGAGTTGTTTGGCTTAACTCATGCGTATACTTCAAATAGCCAAACTCTTTAGCAAGAATAGATTCTTCTATAAAATCATGTGTTTGAGAAACCTTCAAATTGTAGCCATTGACTATGTGGCCAAAATTTGCTTGGTTCACGTTCGTGATCTAATTTTTTCTATGGCCTTAAAACTCCCTTCCATAAATAAACTAAAAATATTCATCACAAAACCAACACTTTAATGTTCTTGGATTCGTATTACTCCAGAATATATCTATATATATAATGAATTATCTTATAGTTTTTCTAGTAATTGTTGTTGTATATATTAGGTCAAATGAAGCTTGCAAAGATAGCACATTGGTTTTTGCAAACCACCTTGGTAGGGGTCATGGACTCAAAGTTAGCTGTGTATCCAACAAAAAAGATAAAACTTTCGGCTCTGCCAATTTTGGAGGTACTCCATATACTATGAAATTCAAAGAGGCGATGTTTGAGAGGACAACATGGCGTTGCACAATGAGTTACAATATGAACCGCCCAAATTATGAGTCAAACTTTTACGCATACGTAGGATCCAGTCCAATTCGTAAATGTGGGAAGTCACTAGTATATAATGCCAGACTAAGTGGGATTACTTATCGAAAAATAATGCTCCAGAGAAATATGTCCGAAATTGGGTATACATACGACACTGAAAAACTTTTCAGGTATTTGTTTGGGCGGCGCTTAGGAAAATGTGACTATTACCACTCATATCGTTTAAAAATTATAGTATTATGATAGTAATATATTAGGAGATCTCAGAGAGATCTCGGGGAGATCGATATGAATATACAAAATTATTGTTATTACGAATGTTAACATTTTTGTATATTCTTTTATTGATAAATAGGTAGATTTCCTATTCTAATATTTGTAGAGTACGTGTTGATCAAGTTTAGACTTTGTATATATATGTCTAATGGCTAATCAATAAAACTTGAGAAAACCATTTACTACTTCTAGGTTTCTCCAAACTTAACATGGTATCAGAGCCTTGTTCATATTCATATGCGTCATGGTTTTATTATCTTCTACAATAGCCACATGCAAAAGGCTTTGTTTGATTCTTGGCTGTTTGCCACTTATGATTTTGATCGTTTTCTTATTCTTTGATTTGATCAATTCTATTTTGATTATACTATCAATTAGATTTTATTGATCATTACTACGATCCGATTGTACTCCTTAATCTGCTAAGTATGTTTTGCTTCTTTGATATTATACTATAAGTTTCCTTTTAATATACCTTATTACTATATTATTATTGATAAAAAAAACGTTTGCACCAAAGTTTTCATACGTTTACCAAGTGAATTTCTGTTTTGGTTATTATTTGATTGAAAAAAGAGAGTTAGATGATGATGTTCTTTTGTGGATTACGTCCCTTTGTCTCTGTGGAGGAAATACCTTTGCTCGTTACTATCTGTGGGGTCAGATTCCATCCCAGAAGATTGATAACATAAAACAGTGAACGGCTATGGCCCACAACTCGGATATCCGTTCTTACCATCGAGCATCTTAACGATCGATGGACTATTTTCGTATGGGCCAAATCTCCCGATGAACCATCAATGATCCTTCCAACTTGTCCAGACACTCATCGATGGTCCCTCCGATTCATCAAGGCATTCATCGATGATCATTCCGATTCATCGATGGTCCTTCCAACTCATCTAGGCGTTCATCGATGATCCTTCCGATTCATCAATGATCCTTCCGATATGTCCGCGGATAAAGTCTCTAGACACGTCACGTAGGCCATGTCTTCACGAAGCCCGCGAGCCACAACAAGACTTGGCTCGCGAGCCAAGACTCTTGTAGCCCGCGAGCTACAACGTTGGTTGTGGTTTGTGGGCCACCACGCTTCTGATTCATCAAGGTATCCATCGACGGTCATTCCGATTCATCAAGACACCCATCAATGACCCTTCTGATTACGTTCGGGGGATAAAGTCTCTTGACACATCCCGTGGGCCATATCATCGCAAGGCTCATGAGCTACAACATGATGTAGCTCGCGAGCCAAGTCTCCGCAAGGTCTCGCGGGCCACGTCTTATCCGTGGCTCGTGAGCCATGATGAAAGCAAGATCCGTGAGCCACGTGTGTCCCCTCTTGCTCGCAGGCCACACGACTCTCTCGTGGCTCGCGAGCCACAAAGAGAACAAGACTCGCGGGCCACGCGAGATCTTCCTTGCTCGCGGGCCACGCGAGCCTCCTTTTTCTTACGGGCAACGTCCCACTATCCTTCCGAGGATCCTCTGATATGTCCCACGATCCTTCCGAGGATCCTCCGATATGTCCCACGATCCTTCCGAGGATTCTTTCGATGCGTCCGAGAATTTAATCCTTCCGGTAGGTCCCACGGACCAAGTTCCTCGATGTATCCCGCGGGACGACCATCTCGTGGGTCGCAAGCTATATCGCAACATTGCTCGCGGGCCACAAGTCATCGCATGGGTCGCGAGCTACATCTCAACGTAGCTCGCGGGCCACAATTCATCGCGTGGATGGATCGCGAGCTACATCGCAACGTAGCTCGCGGGCCACAAATCGTTGCGTGGGTCGTGAGCTACATCACAACATTGCTCGCGGTCCACAACTCACCGCGTGGGCGCGAGCTAGTTGTGATGTAGCTCGCGGACCACAACGCTTCCTCTCTCAGCATATGCAGGCCACAGATCCTGCGACAATGTCCCTCGATACGTTCCGCGGACAAGCAACCATGCGTGGCCCGTAGGATTGTTCCTATTCAAGTTTTGCGACTCATGTCATCCCGTGGATCCCAATTGATCAAACGTTTACAACCATTGATAAACAGAAGACCCACGACGAACATCTCATATCCGTGGTCACACTCTTTTTCCCTCGGTAAGGTCTTTTCCCATGCGGTTTTCCTTACCAAGGTTTTTAATGAGGTGGTCATCCGAACACATACGATTCACGATATTATCAGCAATCTCGTGGACCCAAAACAGTCCTAGCTAGCGAAACAGCTAAGTTCCATGTCGTGGGCCCGTTTCCATCTTTTATCAAGGCATAACCCTACGAAGTAATCCGAGCGCCGTCAAGCAAGAAGGTTTGATAACGAGTATCATCAGGACATCTCAGAGAAAAGGAAACAATCCCGAAGACTATCGGAGAAAGGGGAGTATATCGGAGTAAAAGGAAATACAGTCCACGAGGAGCTTGGGCCCCAAGGAGGTTCAGCTAGGAGTATATATAGGATCTAAGGTCGTAGGTCTTAAATCATCTTTTCATATCTTGAAATCTTTGACAACTTGATCTTTCTCGAGTAGCTCAAGTCCTAACAGCTTGTAACTCGAGAATTCTCTTTACGAGCAATAAAACAACCCCACTTCATTCTCTTGTTCTTTGTTTTTGCCTTTACTTTCTGAGCGGTCCACAGAGTTAGAGTTGATGATCCCTTAAAAGATCCGTTTGACAAGTTTTTGGTTGTGTGTGAATTCTAGCCAACACAATTTGGCGCCGAATGTGGGGACCTCATCGACTATGAACATGGCCGAAGGTGAAAAACGCGTGGGTCAATTCCATCTCGACAAATCCACGGTGACCCCACCATATGGTGGAGACGCACACATCTACTACCATCAAGCGGACACAGATTCAGAGATCCCCTACAACCCGCTCTTCTATCCGTATCCACATTCTACGACGAATCACCTTCGTCAGTACGTCAACATGATCATGGGAGGATCGCCATACTACCCAGACCATGTCTTTGCTATCAAGTCCTTCCAGCGTAAGGCGAGCTCTAGCCCTACGCGGACCCCCGAATTAAACTATCCAGATAACAATATCTCCTTCACCGAGAAGGACACGTAAGGAATCAACCGAACTCACAACGATCCTATCGTCATCCAACTGACCATCAGCGATTTTGATATGACCAAGGTTTTGGTGGACACAAGAAGCTCGGTCAACGTAATCTTCATTGACACGTTGCTACGCATGAAGGTAGACCCATCAAGAATTGACAAAACTCCAAAGCTTCTAACGAGCTTCTCCGGGAAAGCATCCATGACCCTCGGAACGATCATGCTCCATGTCGAAGCCGAAGGCATCACGAAGACTATAACCTTCTCAGTGTTGACTACCCATCAATTTACAATGCGGTATTGGCAACCCCTTGGTTGAACTTGATGCGAGCGATCACATCGCCTTACCTCTTATGCATCAAGTTCCCAACATCCGAGGGAATCAAAACCATCTGCAGAAATCAGAAAGAGTCCAGAGCCTGCTTGCTCACAGAACATAAGCTACAAAGAGCAGTCACAGACCAGGTCCTGGAGGGCAAGCACAAGAAACAGCAGATGAAGCATAAATACATGAAGCAACTATATGTCGTCATGCATCAACTACAGATCGCAAAAGCTAAGGAAGAAGAAGAATCACAGGTGGACCCCGTCATCAAAATCTGCATAAATGATGAGCATCAAGAACGACTCGTGGAAATTGGCGCGAACCTACCAGATTCCCTCCGCTCAGAGCTCATCGCGTTCCTGAAGTGAACACTCTTGCTTGGACGGCTGAAGACATGCCTGGAATCAGCATGGAGGTTGCATGTCACGAACTGAACGTGGACCCAACCTTCAAGCCGATCAAGCAGAAGAGAAGGAGGATGAGCCCAGAATGAGCACAAGCAGTGAACGACAAAGTATACAGACTCCTCAAGGTCGGATCAATCACGGAGGTCAAATATCCAGATTGGATTGCCAACCCAGTGGTGGTCAAGAAGAAGAACGGAAAGTGGAGAGTCTGCGTCGACTTCACCGACCTCAACAAGGCGTGTCCCAAAGACAGTTTCCCTCTTCCTCATATCGATCGGTTGGTTGAAGCAACGGCAGGAAACCAACTCCTTTCATTCATGGACGCCTTCTCAGGCTGCAATAAGATTTTCATGCATCCTCACGACTGTGAGAAGATGACCTTCATTGCCGACAGAGGTACCTATTATTATAAAGTTATGCCTTTCGGTCTTATCAATGCAGGTGCAACATACCAGAGGTTGGTCAACAAGATGTTCGCCGAACAACTCGGAAAGACCATGGAGGTGTACATAGATGACATGCTCGTAAAATCGCTGGACCAACACGAGCACGTGGTCCACCTCGAAGACTGCTTTAAGGAACTCAACAAACACAACATGAAGTTGAATCCTACAAAGTGTCTTTTTGGAGTCACCTCTGGCGAGTTCCTTGGCTATCTCGTTACTCGCCGCGGCATAGAAGCCAATCCGAAGAAAATCAATGCTCTCCAAAAGATGGCGTCTCTGACAAACAAACGAGAGGTTCAACGCCTTACAGGGCACATCGCAGCGCTCAATCGCTTCATCTCTAGGTTGACACACAAGTGATATATCTCATGTTTTACCGGTTTTATGATAATAAACTTATATTTATATTTATTTTAGAGTCTATATTACTATTATTAGAGCCCAAAAGAGTCATTTTAGGTGCATGGACGATTTTTGGAGCTTTGGAAGGATCTATAAGAATTATGGAGCAAAATGGAATAAGCTTGGGGAGGCAAAAAAGGAAACGAAAAAAAATTGGGAGTTTCAGAAGGGAGTGTCGATCGACACCACCCTGGTGTCGATCTACACCGACGGATATTCACTAAGTTTCCTAATTTCTCAGGATTAAAATTTTACCAAATTTCTTTATGTTAATTTCCTAATTCTAAAATTCGTCATGAACCTTATAAATATTATTCTACAGCCACTGTTTAGGCATATACAATATTCTTATTCTCATAGAGTTTCGTAAGGGAGAAGAATTCTCTAAACCCTTTTTATTTTCTATAGAGTATTATTCATGTTATTGTTTCATTGATTTTTGCATTGTGAATTGGTTAGTTATGTCTAAGTAGTTTGTTAGTTAGGTTTAGGGTTCTTAAACTTTGATGATTTTCTGTTTACAATAGCTTAAATTATGTGCCATAGATTTAACTCTTCTCTTAGGTTGTTCTTAGTGCTATGCTTTAGATTGGCCATCTAGAGTTTAGATTATAGGGAATTTATTATGCATGAGAGTGCTAATAAATCTCATGCATAATAAATTGTTGTAACAGATTTAAGAGAGCTAGCTATCTTTTCTCAAAGAGATTTGGTGTAGATTAGGTAGTGAACAAATTGAATAGGTTTGATAATGCTAATTTGAATTCCATAGGATTTCTCAGCGAGAGTTGGTTGGTCTAGGGTTTAAATTAAGTTTGTAAATCTCAGCGAGAGTTGGATTTACTAGATGAGATTGTTCATGCTCAAGAGTTAAAGGATACATAGTTTATGTACGACGGGTGTCGATCGACACCACATCAGTGTCGATCAACATTGTCCGTAGCTTGGTTCAGAATTGAGTTTAGTTGAAGTTCCCAAGGCCTAGCGTTTATTTAAATTATAAAAACCACCTAAAAAATCACTTAGTGTTTGCCTACAGTTAGAAAACATAAAAACCAATTGCCTTGCATTTATTTAGAATTTGTTAAATTAGTTTGCATATTTTATTTCAGTCTTTGTGGATTCAATCCTTAAGTACTATAGTTGATTAGTTGCTGTGCACTTGCAGTTAGAAATATGGTAAAACTTTGTGTATCAAGTTTTTGGCGCCGTTGTCGGGGACCAATTAAACTTGCATACTAGTTTTTTTTAAATTCTATTTTATTTGCAAATTTTCTTTGGTTTTATTTTATTTTTGTCTATTTACTAACTAGTCTCTTTTTTATTTTTCGCTTTGGTGTTTCAGGTGTATGCACTTGAGGAATGACAATTCTGAAGAGTTTTTAGACCACACTGAGCTAGAGAAAGACGAGAAGAACAACCGTTTAGCTAAGTCGAAAACAGAAACAATGCCAGACAACAATAACAACAATGCTGCCCTTCTTGAAGAGGTGAGGAAGATGCAAGAGAAACTTAAGCAGCTGCGCACCAATCCTCAACAAGGAGTCACCATTGGATCATCTGATACTCTACACTCCTTCAACTCAAACCGGGCAGCCATTTGTCCTGCTCGTGTCCTTGGCCAGAACAATGAGGTCACACCACCGATGATTGCCTTGGTAAGCAGAATTGATTCCATGGACAGGTTCATGAGAATCCGATGGATCATATCGATGACTAGGGACGCATATGCAACACCATCACCAATGGATCTCCTAGTGACTACAACATGTGCATGCTCTTTCCCTTCTCTCTTACTGATAAGGCAGAGAAGTGGCTCAAGACTTTACCGCCAACATCTCTTCGCACTTGGGCAAAGATTAGAGCAGTCTTCCTTGATTACTTCTTCACAAAAGCTAAGACAATGACTTTGAAGAATAGGATCACCAGCTTCCAGCAATTGACCGGTGAATCTTTTTGTGAGGCAGGAGAAAGATTTAAGGAGTACAAGATGGAGTGTCCTCATCATGGCTACACCTATGAGCAACTACTTAGCCTCTTCTATGATGGTGTCAATTGGGATTACAAGACTGCATTGAACACGGCCAGCAATTGCGACTTTATGACATAAACTAAGGAGGGTGCCTACAAGCTAATTAAGAATTTGGCTGCTAACTCTTACAATAGAGGGATGGAGTATGATAGGAGAAAGAGAGTTAACAACATTGAAGCTGAAAGGATCGAGGAGTTGCATCAAAAGCTCGATCTCATGTTGAAGACTAACAACAAGAGTGTCTCTTTTGATGGAATTGAAGACACAAATGAGGAGGTGGAAGAAGAAGATGTGAACTATATTAGAGGCAACTACGGGCAGAATTTTCCATTCAATAATAGTCCGACCAACAAGCCTTTCTATAACAAGCCGTTTAATGGTGGATATCGAAAAACAATCGGCGAAGGAAGGAACTATGGCAACACATCATACCACTCTCCGAAGGCTCAAGATAACTAAACAAAGACAATGCTCGAGCAAATCCTTGAAGGTCAATAAAAGATGATGGTGGGATTTAATGAAAAGCTTGATGATCTCTACACCAATCTCAACGGGAAGTATGAACATCTGGCTCCACATCAAAAGAAAACTGATCTACAAGTGGCTCAAATGGCCGAGTCAATGAGGAGACAAGAGAGAGATATTTACAGGGCAAGACACGCACAAATCTTAAGCAAAATTGTAATGTTGTGACTCTAAGGAGTGGGAGATAGTTGGTTGATGCCCTTGTAAACGTCCAAGATGATGAAGAGATGATCCACTTTGAAGATATGGAAGAGGAGATCGAATGTGAAGAAAATCCGAGACCAACACAGATAAGTGTCGACCGACACCCCACGGGAAATCAGACGATGGACACAGTTGTAGACATGAGTGTCGATCGACACCAAGGACAGTGTCGATCGAGACCCAATGGGATCGACGTTCAACACTGACATGTGTCGAGATCACCTCGACAACTCAGTCGGATTTCAACTCAGAAACAACCTCGAGACAACATTGTGTCGATCGACACCACTAAGGGTGTCGATCGACACCCGTATGTGAAACATGCCAATGCGGGTTCATCTTCATCAAATAAACTTGTTCGACCATCTACACCTCTTGCACCTGCAAACCTGTCTAAGTACCATATCCGGCCCATAGCCCCTAAGAAGTCCAGAAGAGAGAGAGAGAAGGTGAGATGTGTCGCCTCATCCTTTTAAGAGTGAAAATTAAGATTCCTTTACTAGCCACAATCGAGACTTCACCTCCTTTCAAGCGGTTCATCAAACGGGTCATCTCCAACAATTGTAGCCTTGAACAAGGCGTACTTCTAGGAGACAAGGGTGTCATTAGTCCTTGCTGATCGCGCAATTCGCTATCCTGAAGGAATCCTTGAAGATATACCAGTCCGAGTGGGAACGTTCTACATCCCCACCGACTTCATAGTCCTCAAGTATGATCAAGAGCCAAACTATCCTCTTATTCTTGGACGATCGTTCTTAGCCACTACCGGAGCCTTGATTGACTGCAAGAATAGTATCATTGACCTTAACATTAGAGAATTCAAGATGCGCTTCTACATGGACAAGCTCATTAAGCGTCCGAAGGTCGATGACCAAACATTCTATGTGGAGACTTTCTCTGATTTGGCTGAGGAAACTCTATGGGGGAATGGAGCTTGAAGATGCCTTAAGATGTGCCACAAATTACCATTTAGATGATGTCACACTTGGGTTCTCAAGAATGTTCGAATCCAGCGACCAAATGTGCAATATGGTGTCTAACGATGTGATGTCCCCAACACCGACGATAATTGCAACTTCAAATGAGTGGGATGAGTCTAAAGCACCAAAGGTGGACCTCAAACCTCTGCTCAAGGGCCTAAGGTACGCATATATCGGTTCTAATAATTCTTTTCTAGTTATTATTAGTTTCATTTTGAAGAATGCGGAGTCCACACTACTCCTTAACAAGATGCGCAAGTATCGCAAAGCTCTTGGGTACTCTCTTGATGATATTGCAGGAATATCTCCAGATTTATGCACTCATAATACATCTTGAGGATGAGGCAAAGTCATCAGTTGAGCCTCAAAGGAGGTTGAATCCCAACTTGAAGGAAGTTGTCAAAAAGGAGATCATGAAATTGCTTGAAGCTAGAATCATCTATGCAATTTCAGACAGTTTGTGGGTCAGTTCGGTTCATGTTGTTCCTAAGAAAGGAGGAATTACTGTTGTGAAGAACGATAAGGATGAGCTCATACCTCAAAGGACCATCATTGGACATTGAATGAGCATAGACTACAGGAAGCTCAATGCTGCAACAAGAAAGGATCACTTCCCATTCCTCTTCATCGATCAAATGCTAGAGAGATTGGCGAACCATCCTTACTATTGCTTTCTCGATGGCTACAGCGGGTTCTTTCAAATTCCAATCCATCCGGATGACCAAAAAAAGACTACTTTCACATGTCCTTATGGCACTTTTGCATATCGTAGAATGCCATTTGGATTATGCAATGCTCCTCCGACTTTGCAAAGGTGTATGATGGCGATCTTCACGGACATGATTGAGGATATTATGGAGGTCTTCATGGATGACTTATCGGTCTATGGATCTTCATTTGATGACTGTTTGACCAATCTTTGCAAAGTCCTAAAGCGATGTGAAGAGAAAAACTTGGTACTCCAATTGGGAAAAATGCCACTTCATGGTGAATGATGGAATAGTTCTTGGTCACAAGGTCTCTAAAGATTGTATTGAAATGGACAAAGCAAAAATTAAAGTCATGACAAGCCTCAAGCCTCCTACGAACGTGAAAGAAGTGTGAAGCTTCCATGGACATGCCGACTTCTACAGGAGATTCATCAAAGACTTCTCCAAATAGGTGCCATCTCACCACCCTTCTCTGTAAGGATGTCAAATTTGCTTTTGATACTGATTGTTTATCTTCATTTAAACAGATTAAGCATGCATTGGTGAGTGCTCGCCGATTGTTCAACCACCGGATTGGACTTTTCCTTTTGAAGTGATGTGTGACGCAAGTGACTATGCTATTGGAGTTGTGCTAGGCCAAAAGAAGGATAAGAAACTCCATGCCATCTATAATGATAGCCGTACATTGGATGATGCTCAAAAGATCTACACCACAACTGAGAAGGAACTCTTCGCCATGGTTTTTGCTTTTGAGAAGTTCAGACAATACTTGGTAGGATCGAGTGTGATTGTCCATACAGACCATTCGTTGCTCAAGTACCTCATGAACAAGAAGGATTCAAAGCCACGCTTGCTTAGATGGGTCATTTTGCTTTAAGAGTTCGATATCCAAGTGAAGGACAATAAAGGGATTGAAAATGGAGTTGTTGATCATTTATCCAGACTTAAGATTGAGGAAGAAGTCCCCGTATGTGGGAGTCGGATTCCACCCCCGAAGATTGATAGCATAAAACGGTCAACTCGGATATCCGTCCCCATCATCGAGCATCTTAACGCTCGATGAAACAGCTCCGATTCTCGACCGACTTAGACGTTCAAGATATGACCGTCATGGGTCCCGACCATAACTTTGGTAGGGGTCTTGCTAGCCAATTCCAATTTGGGTCCATACAAACCATCGGAGACTGATCGGACACGACACGATCCATGACAAGTTCGGAGGAGTCGCAAGCCACGACCACCAAGCAAGAACCGCGGGCCACAGTCCTCTTGCGGCTCGCGGGCCAANTAGCCATGACCCTTCCATTGCTCGCGGGCCACGATCCTCCGACCTTTCTTCAATCCGTCCGATTCATCGATAGTCCTTCCGACCCGTCCGGGTACTCATCGATGGTACTTCCGATGACACGTNGATTTGGCTCGCTAGCCATGGACCCTTCCATTGCTCGCGGGCCACGATCCTCTGACCTTCCTCAAATCCGTCCGATTCATCGATAGTCCTTCCGACCCGTCCGGGTACTCATCGATGGTACTTCCGATGACACGTCTCATGGACCACGACAAAGAAGAGGCTCGCGGGCCACGCGAACCAAGTGTGGCTCGCGGGCCACGACGAGCAAGAAACTCGCGGGCCACGCAAGTGTGTTGTGGCTCGCGGGCCACGGATATCCTTTCGTGTCCGCGGTCCACGACCCTTCCAACCTTCCTTCGATCCTTCGATTCGTCGATAGTCCTTCCGACCCATCCAAGTACTCATCAATGATCCTTCCGATGACATGACTCGCGGACTATGACGAAGAGGAGGCTCGTGGGCCACGCGAACCAAGTGTAGCTCATGGGCCACGACGAGCAAACAACTCGCGGGCCACGGGAGCCAAGTGTGGCTCGCGGGCCACGCGAGTTTAATGTGGCTCGCGGGGCACGGATATATAATAAGTTCGTATTTTGGGTACTTTTTAAGACCTTACAACTACAATGT
>OVAP01000312.1:0-40284 GCA_900406295.1 Aurinia saxatilis | reverse complement strand
AAATTATAAACTCAAAAACTACCCTATTTACCAATTTTTTCTAAAAATTTTAATAATATTGCAGTGAAAAACATTTAAAAATTAAGGAGTCTATCAACATGAGAGTTGTATATAAATTGATATATGCATTTTCAGGATCGTTGGAATGACTTGATGAATTTTCAGGATCGTTGATTATTCTTTTTTAATATTGTTTGAATATTGTTTTATGGGAAAATTTGAATCATATCTTACTCTTTTTTATTTTTTGTTTCATTTGGTTTATCTATAGTAGTGGTTTCAATTTAACTTTTTTTTTGTTGATATTAGTTGTTTCAATTTGTTTAGTTAAATATGATTATTTACGAAATTAGATGAGTTAACAGATAAGGAGATTAAAATTTGAGAAACTCCAGATTTATATGATTAATATACTCGAAAACACTAAAAATTAGTATACCTTTTGGAAACTATTGAATGAATATAGTCTAGGCATTTACAGGCAAAATTTCATGTTCATTAAATAAAAAAGTGTAAACAAAAATTATACAAAACCATTTGACTAAAAAGGATATTAACAGATCTAGAGTCAAATCTTCATATAGATATCATAAAATCCAAAAAATATCAAAAGATTCCATCTTCCAACAGATCTATCTATCTCCATCTTCTTCTTCCTTCTTCACTTCCAGTGTTATAAAAAAACTCAACTTTACCCAAAACTAGGGTTTCATTTCTTCAAGCTCTAAACATGAGTAAAGCTTCGGTAATACTCTACATCACTGTAGGGATCTTTGTCCTTTTCCTCATCTCTTATTCACCGAAGAAGAGTGACCACGACCACCGTCACAGTCAACAACTCCGCTTAAAGCTTCGATCTTCTTTCAATTTTAAGCCTACCCGTCACGATCCGGTTCCTTTTGACCCTCTCGTGGCTGAAATGGAGCGTCGTCGTGAGGATAAAGAGTGGGAGAGGCAGTACATTGAGCATTCTCACTCAGAGCTTAGTTCTTCTCATTCTCAGGAAGCAAAATCTGATAGTGGTGGTGGTCATGATCATGCACCTGGTCATGAGTCGCAGCCTGAGTGGGAGGACTTTATGGATGCAGAGGATTACTTGAATAATGAGGATAAGTTCAATATTACTGATAGGTAATCTTCAAGTTATGATCTTTTGTTTGAAATTTTGGAACTTTGGATTAGTATTTATAGTTTTGGTTTTTGTAGGTTGGTTTTGTTGTTTCCGAAGATTGATGTTAATCCTACGGATGGGTTTGTGACTGAGAGTGAATTGACTGAGTGGAATATGCAGTCTTCTGAGAAGGAAGTTATGCATAGGACTCAGAGAGATATGGATGTTCATGATAGAAATAAGGATGGTTTTATTTCTTTTGCTGAGTATGAACCGCCTTCTTGGGTTCGTAATGCGGGTGAGTTGTGGTTTCCTGTTTGGTCTTTGAGGTTTACTGACTAGTTAGATTATGCAGATGAAGCATTTGGTTTGATTTTGGTAAGTTAGTTAAGTAGGCTGCTTGCATTTGGTTTAATCATTTTTTCGGTTTCAGCTCTTGTGGCTATGAATCGATTTCTTTCCCGATTTTGTTTATTACGGAACTACTGAAGTAATGGCAGTTTGCAACGAATTTAAGCTGCTAGATTAAATCATCATTTTTGTCTTGTAAGACTGCTAGCTGACTTGGTTATGCATTTTACAGATAATAATTCCTTTGGCTATGACATGGGCTGGTGGAAGGACGAGCATTTCAATGCATCAGATGTCAATGGTGATGGTCTGCTTAATATAACAGAGTTCAACGAGTAAGCGTTTTCTTCTAATGTAGATTTCAATCTATTTCAGTTTTGTTTACTACTATTAAGTTCCCTGATTCTCTTATTCTCACAATGCTTTCGCTGGTTAATTCTTCCTACTTAGCTTTCTGCATCCTTCTGACACCAAGAACCCTAAGTTACTACTATGGTTGTGCAAGGAGGAAGTAAGGTAATGTACTGTACAAATGCGGTCTTACGATTGTTTTTTGGAAGAACTTTGTTTTAGCTTAATGTTTATCAATGCATTCTTCTCCTTCCCTTTCCCAGAGAAAGAGATTCGGATAAAGATGGTAAGATCAGTTTCAAAGAGTTTTACCATGGCCTCTTTGACACCGTGAGGAACTACGAAGAAGAGAATCACAATTCTACGCATCCTTATCATGACTTGCCTGAAGGCCCGGCAAAGCAGCTATTTGCTCAGCTTGACCAAGATGGTGACGGGTATGTAACTTACGAGTACAACCATGATTACACAATTCCGTTAAAATCATACATCTGGTAATAATAGTTCCCAATCCTCAACAGGTACTTATCAGATGTTGAATTGCTCCCCATTATCAATAAAATCCATCCTACTGAGCGTTATTACGCAAAACAACAAGCTGATTATATTATATCACAGGTACGTAACTTTTAAAACAAATGGCCTAGTTGGCAGTTAGATTACTGGATGTTACATTGTTCTCTCTTTTTGTGATCTTCCAGGCGGATTCAGATAAAGATGGACGTTTAACATTGGCAGAGATGATTGAGCATCCCTACGTCTTCTACAGTGCTATTTTTGACGATGAGGACAGTGATGATGACTATAACTTCCACGACGAGTTTCGTTAGTTTTATGATGAGTAAGCATCACTCACAAACTTGGATTTACTATTCAATCTCTGTAAAAAACGTTCAAACACCGAACACTAATCGAAATTCTCCATTGCATCTAATATACAAAACAGAGGAAGAATAACATCACGCCCAATTCACTGTAGCTGCAACGAGCATCCCTCTAGAAACAGGTGATTTCAGTTGCATCAAATTACATGTTTAATTTTCTATATAGTACCACCTTTGTTCTTGTCTTTCTTACAGCTATTCTTATACTGCAGAGTCCAGTATGAATCTCTCCCACGGCTGATCAACTGGTTATTTAGAAGTTAGAAGAGTATTTATGATTGTAAAATCTGAAAGAAACATAGTTCTCTTTGGATCTTGTTCAGTCGTTTTGCATTTATTATACATGGCTTTCTCGGTTTTTGTATGTTCTACTTCTCGATACCTTTAAAGCTTAATCTTTTATAAGCAAAGCTTATGAAGAGAAACAGTGTTGTACATCGCAAGCCAGCACTGAACCATAAAAGACAGATTAAGATCCATGATCTTGAAGTACTAAAGAGAAAAAAGGAGAGAGATGTCATAAACATTACACTGTTTTCTTTATTTCATGCTACGAGTCCAACTCTCTTGGTTATGATTACCAACAATCATCAGGATCCAAGATTTGAGATTCTGGAACAAATTTGAGATCTCACTTCACCACACAGATCTTAAAAACCGAGGCAGCTCCAATACGGTGCAGCGCCACAACTGCGTCACCATGGTTGCAAAGTCCTTTCTGTGTAGCTGACTTCAAAGCAGCCTCAATGATATTTTCAGTGGACTCACTATCTGTTGCCTTTGCAGATCCTTCAGCTAACACAGGGAGAAGACCTCTGTAAATCAGACTGTGCCTTGCAGGTGACTCATCACTACAAATCCAGTCAAAGGAATCAGTGGTCATAATTGGGACAACCACTGACAGAATTGGAACAGCCGGTCTGTATTTAGCCACAAGCTTAGCGGTTGAACCTCCACGTGTCAACACAATGATGAGTTTAGCTCTCACTTTGTTGGCAGTCCGTACAGCGGATGATGCAAGACTCTCGAGTGCGCTCATTGGAAGCGGGATTGCTCGGATCATCTCTTTAAAGATTGTGTTGTAATCAAGCGAGGATTCGGCTTCGATGCAGATCTTAGCCATGACTTTCACAGCTATTTCTGGATATAGACCAGCTGCACTCTCACCGCTAAGCATCACACAGTCGGTGCCATCAAGAACGGCATTTGCAACATCCGTGGCTTCAGCACGGGTTGGCCTTGGGGATTTGATCATTGACTCAAGCATCTGAGTGGCTGTGACGACCGGTTTACCTGCAAGGTTACACTTGTAGATCATCATCTTTTGAGCCAAGAAGATCTTCTCTATCGGAATCTCCATCCCAAGATCACCACGAGCAACCATGAACGCATCTGTTTCACGCAGGATCTCGTCAAAGTTGATCACACCTTCCTGGTTCTCAACCTTCAAAACCCAACCCAAAACAGTAAGTCAGAATCATGCCTCAATAATGCATTCAATGCAATCGCCATAAGTGGAAAAAAATTTAAGTACCTTTGACATCAACATTATGCTTTTAGCATGCGATCCAAGAACCTTCCGGACATTGACAAGGTCAGAACCTTTACGGACAAACGAAAGAGCAATCATATCAATGTTGTTTGGAACACCCCAGCCGAGAATATCTTCAATATCCTTCTCTGTCAAAGTGGGTAGATCAACAACAACACCAGGAAGATTCACGTTCTTTCTTTCACCAAGCATCGCCGTGTTTTCACACCGGCACCTGACCGTTCCAGACTCGGGATCACATGACAAGACAGCTAGACTTATGCTTCCATCTGCACACAATATGGTGTTTCCGGGCTGAACATCCACCGGCAGCTTTTTATAGCTCATGGATATCGTTTCCTCATCTCCTTTAATCTCATAATCAGTGGTTATAGTAATCTCCTGACCTTCCTTCAGTTGAATAGGGTTCCCATCTTTCAAGAAACCAGTACGAATCTCAGGCCCCTGCAAATTCAAATATGTTTAAGCACAAACTAGATCGATAAATATGATAGAGAAACCACTGCGAAAGTAACACAAGACAGGTTTTTACCTTTGTATCAAGCATGACAGCAGCTAGAGTACCGGTATTTTCCATAGCAGTGCGGAGATTGTCAAGTGTCTCTTGATGGTATTCATGACTTCCATGTGAGAAGTTGAAGCGAGCCACATTCATACCGGCCTTCAAAAGCTTTTCGATCATAGAAACACTCCTAGAAGCTGGTCCTAAAGTGCAAACAATCTTCGTCTTTGGGATCCTTCCATCATTTGGTAACTCCTTCAGTATCCCTTCAATGTCTATGTTCGACATCTTTGCTCTACAACTTCAAACACCCTTAACACACACAATTCTGCTTCCCAAGCCTATCCCCTACAATGATACTCGAACATAAATAAACTCATATACCCATCAGACAAGACAAGCTCAAGAATTTGTTTACTTAAAATTCAAAATTTTCTTCATTTCTAGACAGAGATCCATACATCGAACAAAAGGTACATACCGAACATAAGAAGTCAAAATTTCAAGAAACAGAGTGTGTGAGAATTTGGATCCAGGACATAGACAATAAGATAGATTGGACAAGAAGTGAGAATTATTTACCTAAGCTCAGGTTCTGGATTTGTTGTCGTGTCGGAGCAAGAACCCTTGTTTTTTGGGTTTGGACTTGTGTGAAGACTCTGGCTTCTGGTAGTAAAAAGATGATGAGATTATGACACAAAGTTGGTAGCGACTGCCACGTGAACTCGAATTTTAAAAATTAATATGATCTTTTGTTAATATCCCATTTGTATCTTTACAACAACAAAAATCTCCCTCTTTCCCTGAATTTTAATTTAATATGAATTTTACATTTTCATAATTAATTTAAACTTTTATTAAGAGAACAATATAGTATATATGTTTCCGAAACAAAAAGTTTTCTTATGATTATAATTATTCTAGTAGAAGAATATACGGTGGATCGAGAGATGTGATTCTTAATTGAGAGCTGTGTTTTTGTTTTGTTTGTATCCATGAAATTTGTGGATCTTGTACATTTTTTCTCAATATAAAGACAATAAATACAAGTATTTGTATACACTTCCCATAATTTTTTTTGGTCTTTGGGGATTACAATGGCCATATTCCTAAAACCAACATGCCTCTCTCTTTTTTCACTCTTGGCTTTTATGAAGGAGCCATTTCTTCTACACTTTTGTTTTTGTTTTATAAGAGAAACTTTTCCAATTATTTCAAATTTTTGTTAAAAAAAACAGAAACAATTGCAAAATAATTTCCAAAACAAAAAGAAATATATTATGAAATATGATCTTAGTAGTAAAATATAAATGGAGAAGGTGGCATGTGACGACGCCTGCTCCTTTGTCAAAGCCGAGAGCTTCTTGGAACTGAGGTTCACTGATGCTATTTATCTATTGACGCGGTTCAGTTTATGGAAACTTTCACCTTTTAACAAATAAAAGGAGGCACCACAGTCCACATGTCGCTCCTGCGCTGCTGATGAATACTGAATATTTATATCTCGTATGATACGGGTCAAAAATTTTTATTTTATTTTTTTTGTCAATAACAATTTTACATTATATTGGACTCGAATCTAGGTGATGACACAGTGACAACAGCCATAACACAATCGCTAAAATACAAGTTCTAGTCAGTTCAAAATCTCTTAAAATGCTAAAAGAATACTCTTTTTGAGCGGCAATATATATTCCACAAATGTACTTTTTAGTTATTCTATGTTTTAAATTGAAAGGTATGTATTCAAAAATAAAAACAAAAAAGGTATGCATTCATGCTTGCGATTTGTATTCATGTGTTCACGTCTAACATTATCGTTTGAAACTGGCCATTCAATTTGTATGATAATGTACTACCAGTCTACAACTATCTCTGCCTCACACTATTACCATTTGTAAAGAGAGATTATAAACCAAAACGCATAAAGTCACTCTTATGAATAAATAAAGTATAGACTATACCAATAAATTCATTAACTTGACCTAGAAGAAACAGATTAAGGGTTCGAAATACCCTTTGAAATTAGGATTGGTAGGCAGGCCCGGCCCGAGGCTAAAAAAAAGAAACACAAGCTTTAGGCACCAAAATTTTAATAAGAATTTGGGGCAACAAAATTGAACAAATTATTTATTGTGGTCTAATGGTTCTGTTATCATTGATTGTAAATCAACCAGGGTTCGAATAACATTGAGGGCGCCGGCCCTGTTGGTAGGTAACATCAACAATATGTTCATGATCATCGTCCAATTTGAAGAAATTAATTAAAGGACCATTCTCATACCTAGGATCCCTAAACTGTTTGGACAAAACCATATATAGTTTAATTAGAACCAAAGATACTCGCAAGAGAGTAACATGCAACAGACATCGAGAGAGAATTCAGACCTGGCCTGATCGTAGGTTTTGACGAGAGGACGTCGAAGACAAGCTCTAACCTCGTGGCCGAAACTCGTCGGAATATGAGCAGGCGCTACTCCCATTGTGATTATGTCTCCACAATTCCCTACTGAGATTATGTTTCTTTCTCAAGGTCGAAGTCTTTGTCTTCGTTTTCGAACTATGTCCTATGTAATGCTAGTACTATTTACAAAACATAAATATGAACGAGAGACTAGGCATTCTATGAGTCTAAAATGTGGGCCCATAACTAGTCCTCTATATATTTTGTATTATTGGGTCCTATACTCTGCAAATCATGATTCATGAGATTAGTATCATTTGGCAAGGGTGCTTTTGTTTCCAAAATCGGCCCGTAGATATCATTCAACTTATTATCCTAAGCCCACTTCCTTAAGTTGTGTCTTTGGCATCTACGATTTGGTACAGACTAAAGAGGGGTTACATTTTACAACCATTATCTCCAAGTGCCGTGTGTATATTTTATATATTATCTTTCTGTTTTCCATAACTTCATTTGGTACCGTGCAAGAAATATGGTGTGTCCGGTCTCTACTCGTGTTTGGAATATAGTTAAACAAAGTAAAATGCGTTTTGACAAAATCTTGGTTATACTTATCCCAAGACCAAAGACAAACCCACAAACCAAATACCGTAGTACCAAAACATATATAAATGTATAATATAAAACGGCAAAAATGAATGTTATCAGTTATCTTTATCCTTATTCCTCATTAATCATACTAAATTTACCTAGCAGGCTAGCAAAACTCATTCTTTTCACCACAATAATTTTAGTAAAACAATAGAATTCAGTCGTGGAAGATTAAACCATGACCCAACACATGAAACTCATCCCACCAGAGTTCCCTTTGGAAATCATTTGCTTCCTTAGTTATTAGTTTGAACTTATAAAACATAAAACAAAGTTTCTAAAACTAGATTTTCTTTCTATTTATACACAACCATTTCATTTGATAAGTAATCAACTAACTAAACTTTCAAATTATATATGTCTTAAATCACATATATTCCATCTATTTTGATAATCCGACACCGTTTAATACGGTATAATCAACAAAATAAATTACTTTTCGAGGACTAATTTTCAATACAAAATCCGAATAATCACTAAATAATCTACCAAAATGAAATCTAAATGATAATATTAGCATAGACTAGTAAATATCAATGAATCAATTGTGAAAATGAAAAAAAGTGAAAGAAAATATATAAAAAGGAGATGTTATTGTTGGAGACGAGAGTTAGCCTGTGATGAAGCCACGCCTCCTGTTGGGCTTGTTTATATTTTGTTTTCCCCTAATTGAGTCTTGCTTTCCTCCTCTCCTTCTCTTTTTCCAGAACTTCTCCTCTATCTTCTCACCGCTTTTCTCAAATCTCTTAACCGGATTATCTGGGATTTTCCTTTGATTATTCTCTACTTTCTTCTGCAATCGCCAAGCCTTATCTTTTTTTGTTTTGCTTCCTGGGTTTTGCTTCTTATTTGGTAAGATTGGATTTTTCAATTACCCTTTTGGCTTTTTTGGCTTGTTAGATCGTCAATTGATCTTCATCTGGTAGTGACCCTTCGTTTTAATTTACTTCGATGTTGATTTTAATTAGGAATTTGGGTTTTTTCTTGTGATTGCTTGTGTTGTTGGTTTGGTTCTTAGTGTTGATTTTGTGGAAGTGTTTTTGGGGTTGAATTGAAGTGAGTATTGTGATTGGATTTATTGAGAATATCTAGATTCAGATCGAAATAGTGAAAGTGCGACTAAAGTTATGGTTTTGGTCATTTTGGTTTGCTTTACTTGCTTGATCAATTAAATGGGTTGAATGTTATATCTCTTAGTAGATCTGCTTGAGTCTCATATCATTGATTGATCAAGTAGAATTCTTTTGGATTGATACTTTTGGATTGATCAAATGTGTAGTCTTACTCAAAGCTTGGTCTCATTTTGTGGTTTTCTGTATTGATGGAATGTGTAGTCTTACTTAAAGCTGTTATTATCATTTTTGTAATTGCAGATAAGTTATATGGGCTGAACTAGGAATTTCATGGGAGTTGTGGAGGATACTGAACCTCCTTTGAAACGTGCAAAAAGGCTTGCTGACGAATCAAACGGTTTCTCGGGGAATTCTTCTGTTAGAGGTAGTAGTGTGAACAACTCTTTGGGAGACCTGATGGCAAGGCCTCTGTCCTCCCAAGGGGATGAGGAAACTATCGGCTCCAAAGGGGTCATTAAAAAATCTGAATTCGTTAGGATAATCACTAGGGCTCTTTATTCACTTGGATTTGATAGAACCGGGGCTATGCTGGAGGAAGAATCCGGGATTCCTCTGCATAAGTCTGTTGTGAAGGTGTTTCTGCAGCAGGTAAAGGATGGGAAATGGGATGAAAGTGTTGTGACATTGCACAGAATCGGTCTGCCCGATGAAAAGGCTGTCAAGTCTGCGTCTTTCTTGCTCCTAGAGCAAAAGTTCTTAGAGCTTCTTAGAATTGAAAAGATAAATGATGCGTTGCGCACCTTAAGGAAAGAGATTGTGCCTCTTCATATTAATACAAAGCGTGTTCATGAGCTCGCGTCCTCCCTTATATCACCTTCAAACTTTATAGCACATACCAGTTCGGGTTCAGGTAAAGAAAGTGTGAATTCAAGGTCTAGGGTTCTGGAGGAACTGCAAAATTTGCTTCCTGCTTCTGTAATAATACCAGAAAAGAGGTTGGAGTATTTAGTTGAGAATTCTCTTCATATTCAGCGGGATTCTTGTGTTTTCCATAATACTTTGGATAGTGATTTGTCTTTATATTCTGACCATCAGTGCGGGAACCACCAGATTCCTTCTCAGACTGTTCAGGTTAGAGTGCTCTGATCTGTGAATGTTGCTTCCAGTACCTATATGTTTGTCATTTCGTTACTTTGTGATCATGAGTTGGTTTGGAGAATCGCATATCTTTAGCTGAAAGGTTTACAATACAGCTGTGCACATATTGACTTCTTTTGATCAAGAAAGAAATAGAAGATGATAGTTGTCTCCATCTAAGTATTCTTTTCTTTTTCGGTTACTCCTTTTCCACATTTCTTTGGCTGCCACATGTACTAACGTTCCTCTGATCAACTCTCACCTGTTCTCACGATCCTCCTCTGATTTACTAATTACTTCCGTGGCCTCATTTTTATGTTTGTAGTTTAGTCAGACTTGCAATGCATGTGTGCGTTTCTGACTTTAATCACATTCGTTAAGTTTCTCTACGTGAATGGTTCAGATGTTGGAGTCGCATACTGATGAAGTTTGGTTCTTGCAATTCTCACACAATGGCAAATATTTGGCTTCTTCGTCCAAGGATCACACTGCAATTATATGGGAGGTAATGCTGACTTACCCACCGAGTGCCTGAATGGAGTTGTAACCTGTTAAATGTTTTGAACTGTTACCTATTCTAACTGAGGCAACCTGTTTGCTGATGCACTTAGAATGTACTTTTCAGATCAACGCTGATGGGCACATTGCATTAAAGCATACACTTATGGGCCACCAAAAACCTGTGATTTCAATCTTATGGAGTCCAGATGATCGGCAAGTTCTTACATGCGGAGGAGAAGAGGTTATCAGACGGTGGGATGTGGATTCAGGAGAATGTGTTCATATGTATGAAAAAGTTGGTAACGGTCCCATATCTTGCGGATGGTATCCTGATGGGCAGGGAATAATTGCTGGGATGACAGACCGAAGCATCTGCATGTGGGAGTTAGATGGTAGAGAGATGGAATGCTGGAAAGGTCAGAGGACACTAAAGATATCAGATATAGCAATGACAGATGATGGAAAGTGGCTTGTAAGTGTATGCAAGGATTCTGTGATATCCCTGTTTAATAGGGAAGCGACAATTGAGAGATTCATCGAAGAGGAAGACATGATTACCTCGTTTTCACTTTCAAATGATAACAAATATATTCTGGTTAATCTCCTCAACCAGGAGATTCATCTTTGGAATATTGAAGGTGAACCCAAGATCGTTTCGAGATTTAAAGGTCACAAACGTTCACGATACATCATCAGATCATGCTTTGGTGGGTACAAACAAGCTTTCATAGCTAGCGGAAGCGAGGATTCTCTGGTAAAATCCGCTCTTTTTCCCTTAAATAGTATCATCGCATAAGGACATCGGAGAATCAATATGATCCTCTGATCTCTGAATTCTTCTTAGAATTGAGGAATGGTTGTGTCTTTCTTCAGTTGATTTATGCAGGTTAAATTATGTAGAGTGTAGACATAACATCATCTAATTAGATAGAATCTAACATGATAGTCTTTGAGCAACTCAGTATCGAATAATGGTTCTTCTTCCTTCAGTTGATCACTCTTCGTGTTTTGGTGACATTGGTTCACACATTGTGTTATTTGCAGGTATACATATG
Organism: Aurinia saxatilis; assembly: GCA_900406295.1. Classification (NCBI taxonomy): domain Eukaryota; kingdom Viridiplantae; phylum Streptophyta; class Magnoliopsida; order Brassicales; family Brassicaceae; genus Aurinia; species Aurinia saxatilis. Next base: position 28,712 of record OVAP01000312.1, on the reverse strand, counting down.
GCACAGATCTACAGGGAAGTTAATCTCGAAGCTACCAGGGCACGCGGGAGCGGTCAACTGCGTGAGCTGGAGCCCTACGAACCTTCACATGTTGGCTACAGCAAGCGATGATGGAACCATAAGGATATGGGGACTTGACCGGATTAACCAACAGTGCCAGAAGAAGCAGCCAGTGCAAGGAAGTAGCAGTAACGGTGTGATTCACCGATGCAATGGGAATTAATTTATCATAAAAAATGCCTTTCACAACTATTTAACAGTTTATGTCGTTTCTTTTTTCTTTTCTTTGTTTGCTTCTTTGCTCTTGAAGCAGAAAAAAGGCAAAAGCTGTTTTTAATTCTGAACCCATTAGTGAAGGAAAAAAAAGAAAATGAAAATGCAATTTGCAACATTGATTTATTCTTTTATGCTTTAAATGACGCTTCACTCTATTTGTTTGCTTAATTCTTTGATTTGGAAAATTATTTTTATATATAGCTTGCTACAAGTGTTCAAAAGTTTACATAAAAAATGGAGAAAAATATAGGAATTTAAAAACTAAAAGTAGTAATTTTTTTTGAACGTCTAACAAAAGTAGTCAATTTTAGGGAAATGGAATTACATGTATATTGGTAGGGGTGAGATGAAAATTTTGTGCTTTTATATAAATAAAAGTCCTCTAACCTATTAGTTAAAGCCTATACCAGGTCTAGGGTTAGAAGTCCATAAAATACAATTTCTATAGATTAAAGAATACACAGGTTTACAGAGGTCCAAAGGTGATGCAGGTAGAATCGTTCATTGTGGTTTACAGAGGTCCAAAGGTGATGCAGGCAGAACCGTTCATTGTGGTCTTGTGTATGACGGAGAGCTGTCAATCATAGGTGTAGTACATGTAAGACTGTCTATGATAGATCCAAAGGTGTTCAATTGATATATACCGTGTGTTGTGAAAAGAATTACACCATCGGATGTTCATTTGATCGAATAAAAAATCATATATAATAGATATTAGATTTGTAAACGACAAAAATAAGAAATTAGTCGAAAATCTAAAAGTCAATATAAAAAATTATATAAATGAAAGTATTTACATTTCCAGTTTCTTTGAAAATTCACATTTACAATTAGCTAAAACATTACATAAAACAAAAATATTGTTATTATCATTTTTTACTGTAAAAAAATAATAAAGCATACTAATAATTTGGTTTTTTTTTTATTTTTCTTTTTTATCAATTACACATCAATATATTAAAGTTGCATCAACAACACATGAATATATTAAAGTGGCATAAGCAATTTGCGTTTTTTATTTTTTGACAATTTGTTATTTTTCTTTGATAATACTTTGGTTTATGAGCGGTGTCTGCAAGAACCAACTTAATAATTAATAAGGGTTAGGGTGATATAGGGTTCTACAAATCAGCTTTTCTGATCGATCTTTTGGCCATTCCCATTGTGCTGGTACTCGCCGTTACTTCCTCTGGTGTGTGGTGACGACTTGAGTCTCGTGGGTGTGTTATACACAAAACCCTGGTTTTACCTTGTTGTGGTGTTCGCTCTGTGCGTTTGCTCACAAGTTTCCACTGTTTGGAACAATTTTGTCTTTGTCCATTGCCCCACCGGTTGGTCAATTGTGCAGTAATTCCTTGGGAGTGAAGCCCTGTGCTCTGTTCCAATGACGAAACCGCGTTACTCCCGGGAAGAGAAGGGTAAAGGTATTGCCTTACTAGATGCTTGTAAAAGGGTGGTCCCGATTCAACTTCCAGAACCTCCATATGCAGCCTTGTTTGCATCACATAAACTCACCCTTGTGGGTAGGGCTTTAAATCTCGAAGTTCAAAAGCTTATCTCGGAGTTAATAAGCTACATGCTAAAGCATTGGGACCTTGAAGGAAAAGTCGAGAGCAGACTCATCGGAGACGACAAGTTCCAGCTAACATTCGAGACAAAGGAAGCCTTGGAGACAGTTCTGGAGCATACTCCATTTCACTACCGTAAATGGATGTTCGTGTTGCAAAAATGGGAGACTGTTATCTCTAATACGTTTCCGTGTGAAGTTCCGTTCTGGGTCACTCTCCCTGAATTCCCTCCTCATGGTGCTGCATAGTCGAATCTGGAAGCTATAAGAAGTCAATTAGGACGTGTAGGCAAAGTAATTCTTGAGGCATGTAAAATGCATATATACGTCAATGCATTATAGCCTCTAGTCATGTCTCTGTCCGCGACTTTTCCTACTCATGAAACAGTTTCTACGATGGTTAAGTATGATCGACTTGAGAAACATTACTTTAAATGTTTCTCCCTTACTCATGAGCTCAAACACTGCCCCCTAAGTGCTCTGCCACATGAAACAGAGGTGGTGTCTCCACAGATTCCAGTGGATACGCAACAAAAGGTTTCCAACTATAATGACAATGCTCATCGGTCAGGGGATCACAAGCAGTCTCAATATCGAGAGAAGCAACAACCTTACCAATTTAGAGCTAATTCCTATTACAAGGATCGAGATTATGACAGTTATGATTATACTCATTCCAATGGTCATTCTGACTATATGAGATATGATATTCATAGGCGTTAGGATGGTAGAGGTGATAACCGGTATGCTATCATCGCTATCATGAACACAAGTACTCCAACTATAGGTATGATCATTCTTACTCAAATCGGAACCATGGTATAACTACTAGGTCTCCCGGTTCTCCTACTCCTTATCATGCTAAGAACGATGGTCTGGGGGCTGCTCAGACTCGGGCTGAGGCTACTACAAACTCTCAGCTTTCCAAATCTCCTATTGTTAAGAGTAATGTTAAGTCTCATTTGTTAGACAAGACAGATTCCCATACTCCAAAACATGTTATTCCAACTGAGTCTCCGACTATCTCTCCGTTGACTACTCGTACAGTCTATGCTGGCGGTAGTTATGGTTCTGATGAGACTCCTGTGAGATCTCGAAAACCTGCTTTGGAAAGGGTTGGTAATGTCAGCGAGGTTGGGTTTAATGGCAAGAAGAACAGACTCCTACTTAAGGCTGCTCTTAGTGAGGAAGATAACTTTGGTCTTGCGCCTGAAGTTTCATCGGAAGCAACATTATTGGATCCTCATGTTCATGAGGTCAACAAGATTTCGGCTCTTCAACGATTTGGGGCTCCATCGTCTGTGGTTGCAGTAAGTCGAGTTTCGAAGCGGAGAGTGACTCCCCGTAAATCCAACCCTATTCGGAGATCACCTAAGCCTAAGCCTAAATGGTGGATTGACGATGGCTCCGCTCAACCTTCAGTTCCTCAAATTATACCCAAAATGGCGAATAAAAGGGCTCGTGGGTTGGTCTTTGAGGATGAACAACCTAATATCCATGTGACAAAGAAATTGAAATCAGGCAAGTCTGTGCACAAACCTTTACCTTTGGTAGAGGCGCTACCATCCTCACGTAGCGATGGTTCGTCCAAATCAGTGTCAGGAAACAAGAAAAAAAAAAACCAAAACGGTGGCTTCCAGATTGAAGCCGCTGAGGATTCAATGAGCATATTGAGTTGGAACTGTCAAGGTGCTGGTAGCCCTGAAACAGTTCCTCGTCTTCGGGAGTTGTGCAAAGTCCATTCTCCTGATGTTTTATTTTTAATGGAAACAAAACAGAAAAATAATTTTTTGCTTGGTTTAAAGCAAAGTCTAGGTTTTGATGAGTTATTCACAGTGGAGCCCGTTGGCCGTAGTGGTGGTTTAGCTTTATTGTGGAAACACTCTTTTTGTAAACATTATTTCAGCTGATAATCGGATCATTGATTTACGAGTCAAGCATGGATCTTTTTCTTATTTTCTCTCATGTGTCTATGGTGACCCGATTATTGCACTTTGTTCTGAAGTGTGGAATACCTTGTCTCATATTGGATTACAACGAGATGATGCCTGGCTGCTTATTGGGGATTTTAATGAATTATTGTATGCTCATGAAAAGTTAGGAGGTCTAATACGTGAAGAACCCATCTTTTGGGACTTTCGAAATATGGTTTCCAACTGCAAAATTCGTGAATTGAGCAGCGTGGGGAATTCTTTTTCTTGGACTGGTTGGAGAAATGGTTACGTTCAATGTAAACTCGATCGTAGTTTTGGAAACGATGATTGGTTTAATTACTTTCCAAGATAAAAAATGCACTACCTAGATTTATGGGGGTCGGATCATAGGCCCCATCTAATTAAATTCCTATACGATCCTTTGGTACATGGTCACGGAAAATTATGTTTTGATAACAGGTGGCTTAACCAGGATGGTGTGGAGGAGATTGTTAGGCAAGGGTGGCTGGGAATGAATGAAGGACCTCAAACTTCGTTAGTGGACCGTATTTCCAGTTGTCGTCGAGCTTTATCTACCTGGAAACGAGAACTAATCGGAACTCAACCAATCGTCTTATGGCTCTGCACGCTGCTTTAGAACTAGAAGTGAGCAAGATTGCGCCAGATCGTCAACTTTTAAGTCATCTGAAAGCTGAGGTGGCAACTGCTTATCGAGATGAGGAACGATTTAGAAGCAAAAGTCCCGTGATAAATGGTTAAAGGAAAGGGACCGCAATACTCGATATTTTCAGTACAGTGTTAAGGGCCGTCGTGCTCGTAACCGCATACTATGTTGTATGATGAAAATAATTATGAATGTTATGCGGAACACTCAAAAAGTCAGGTAGCGGTGGACTACTTTCGTCAAATGTTCACCTCCTCCAATCTCGGAGATATGGAAGAACTTTTTGTTGGCCTATCTCCAAGAGTAACGTCGGCTATGAATGATAATTTAACGCGCCCGGTGACTGCGGATGAGATCAAGTTAGCAGGTTTTGCAATAAAAGAAAACAACGCTCCAGGGGCTGATGGGTTCACCGGTGTTTTTTACAAAAAATTTTGGACATTGTTGGGCCGTCGGTGGTCAAGGAAATTTCGGAATTCTTCCTTTCTGGTGTGTTCCCCACTGGAACCATACCAATATTTGTATTCTACCTAAGGTATCAACGCCGTCTCACATGAAGGACTTGCGACCAACCAGTCTTTGTTCTGTTCACTACAAGATTATCTCGAAGATCTTATGTGACACACTAAAACTTTTCCTACCTGAGTTCATTTCTGATGCCCAGGGGGCTTTTGTGGCGAGTCGCTTAATCACATACTATATCTTGATAGCTCATGAGGATACTCATGCCCTTCGTACTAATTCTTTCGTTAGTAACGACTTCATGGCTATTAAGACAGATTTGTCTAAAGCATACGACATAGTAGAATGGATTTTCTTGGAAAAACTAATGCGAAAATTGGGATTCAATGAAGTCTTGGTTACATGGATTATGGCATGTATTACCTCGGTATCGTATTCAGTCCTCTTAAATGGGCATTCCTATGGGTTCTTTAAACTTAAGCGAGGGCTCCGTCAAGGTGACTTTGTCACCTTTCCTCTTTGTAATGGGTGCGGAAGCCTTGATTAATATTCTCAATCAGTCAGACGAGCTGGTCGCCTACATGGGTTAGCATTGGTGAACCATGGTCCTACGGTACATCATCTACTATTTGCTGATGATAGTCTACTTCTATGTAGGGCTTCAACAACAGATTACATGGAAATTATGCGTTGTCTGCATCTTTATGGGGAGGCATCAGGACTGATGATTGACCCGAGTAAATCCTCGGTTATCTTTGAGAAACATATCTATGTGGGAAGGAAACTACCCTTGCAGCAGATCCTAGGGATTGATAAAGAAGGCGGCGAAGGTACCTATTTGGGCCTTCCAGAATGCTTTAGTGGTTCAAAACGTAAACTATTGTAGTTTTTACATGGAAAAATTAAAATCGAGATTGCAAGGCTAGTTTGGGAAGGCTCTCTCTCAGGGTGGAACGGAGATTCTTCTCAAATCCATTGCCTTGGCTCTACCAGTTTATGCGATGTCATGTTTCCGGTTATCGAAAGACTTATGCCAGAAACAGACTAGTGCCATGACGAAATATTGGTGGAGTAGTGGAGATAATCATAGTAAGATTCTTTGGGTCGCCTGGAAGAAACTATGCATGACTAAAGAGAATGGCGGTATTGGATTTCATGACATATTGTCATTCAATTAAGCGTTACTGTGTAAGCAGGCTTGACGTCTCATTGACAATCCTGATACTCTGTTGTCCAGATTTCTTAAGAGCAGATATTTCCTTGGGGGTACCTTTTGGGATTGTCCGGTTGGTAAGAATCCGTCTTATGCATGGAAAAGTTTAATGTATGGGCGCAAACTATTACAATGGGGGTTGGTTAGATCCATTGGTAATGGGAAGGATACTTTCGTTTTCTCCGATAGCTGGTTGTTCGATAATGGACCTAGGTTTCCATTTCCTAGACAACAAACATATAACTCTAATCTAAGAGTTGTTGATCTCTTGATTCCTGGTACTGATATTTGGGATGATGATGTACTTACGAAGTTATTCTACGATGTGGATGGTGTCCGGATTCGTCAAATCAAGCCCAACCGGACTATACCAGATGGGTTTTACCGAGGTTATACTTCGTCTGGTACATACACGGTTAAGAGTGACTACAAAATTCTCATGGATGCCGAAATGGCTCAAGTAGCTCATTTTCCTCCTTTGGAAAAGACGCTATGGAATAAAATTTGGAAAGCTAAGGCAGCCCCCAAAGTAAAGCATTTTCTTTGGAGATGCTTGTCTGGTGCGCTTGCTGTTAGGGACCGACTCATATCCCGAGGGATGAACGTTGACCCGATTTGTCCAACGTGTGGTGGTGCTAATGAAACCATTTGTCATGTGTTGTTTCATTGCCCACTAGCCGTGGAAGTATGGGATCTTTCTGGTCTACATACCCGACCGAATGGGTTTTCCTCAATCTCGCCTTTCCTAAATATATATTTCTTGGCAAATCATGGACCCAACGTCGGTCATGCTGTCACATTTCCATGGTTGCTATTGCAAATCTGGAAAGCACGAAATGAGTTAATATTTGAGCAGACTTTAGTACCCGCAGACTTGATTTTGCAACGGGCTAAGGATGATTTGCTTGAATGGTCTATTACAAATACGCATGAGCAGTCAACGGGAGTCGGTAGTGAGCATCAAGTTTGGCAGGAGCCTGTCGGCCCGTTCCTTAAATGAAACATAGCTAGCTTGTGGTCACACCCGCACCGCTTAAGTGGTACATGTTAGATTGTTAGGGATTACAATGATACACCATTATTCCATGGCAGGAATGCACTTGCAAATACTAGAACAAGATTGGAAGCATAGTTAGAAGGGTTTATTTGGGATGTCACTAGTGTGGCGGATTTGCATATCCCTAATATTATTTTCGAAGTATCGGATCATCAGTTATTGGATGCAATTCGGCACCCAGCACAGTACCCAACTCTCCGGACGTTGTTGAACAGGGCCTTTACTGCATTGGGTTCTATTCAAGTCTGTTCTTATACGAATGTTGCTGTATCAGGAAATAAGGAGGCCATGCGCATTGCTGTTAGTGTAACAAATGACCATCAGTACCATTCCTACATATCTCGTTATGGTCTATCTTGGCTACGTAACATACTGGATTTAGAGTATTTAACTCGTTAATTTGGTTGTTTTATTTACTATCCTTGTTTGTTGGCCTAAATGTCATTTATTAATAAAATTTTTGAAATAGAAAAAAAAATACTTTGGTTCATAATATATCTTTATTTTTATGAAGTAGGACCTACTTACAAACGATTAGCTAAAATTCTTCACGTTCTCTCATTCAAAGTTTTGATCCCAAACTGTAAAATCCCTAATTCCTAAACACAACAATGGGAAGTAACCGTCCTAAGAACTTCCGGCGACGCGGAGACGACGGCGACGATGAAACCGACGGCAAAGAAGCCACCGCCACGACGAAACCATCCTCCACTCTTCCCTCTTCGAAACCTAAAAAGCTCCCTGTCTCGGCTCCGAAGAAGAAACTCCTCAGTTTCGCCGATGACGAAGAGGAAGAAGAAGACGGACCTCTCCGGGTAACAGTCAAACCTAAGAACGGAAGAGACCGAAGCAAATCGTCTTCGCGTCTCGGCGTTTCAGGATCGTCTTCTCACAAACTTAACTCTTCGAGTAAGGAGCATCGTCCTTCTTCTTCTTCTTCTTCTTCTAACGTGCTTCCTCAAGCTGGTTCTTATACGAAAGAGGCTCTGCTTGAGCTCCAGAAGAATACAAGGACGCTTCCTCATTCTCGACCTAGTGCGAATTCCGAGCCGAAGATAGTGCTTAAGGGTTTAGATCGAATTAGGCCTAAGCAGGAGCAGGATAAGCAGAGTTTGAAGGATGTGGTTAAGCAGGTTTCGGATTTGGATTTCGATGAGGAAGGTGAAGAGGAGAAGGATGACGACGATGCGTTTCCTGATCAGGCGGCGATTGAAGCTATTAGAGCTAAGAAGGAGAAGATGAGGCAGTCACGTTCAGCACCTGCTCCTGATTTCATATCTCTTGATGGTAGTACTGCAAATCATTCCGCTGTTGAAGGTGTTAGCGACGAAGAAGCGGATTTTCAGGGAGGTTTTATAGGTGCTAGACCGAATAGAGGTGATAAGAAAGGTGTGTTTGATTTTGTTGATGATAATCCTAGAGTTAGAGAACCCACGAGTAGTAGTCTTTACGAGAGTGAGGATGAAGAAGAGAAGTTGTGGGAGGAGGAGCAGTTTAAGAAGGGTATTGGTAAAAGAATGGATGAAGGGTCTAATAGGAATGTGAATAGTAATGGAACCGGCGTACCTTTGTATCCTAATCAGCAGCCACTTCCGAAACAGCAACCGCAGATGTATGCTTACCATGCTGGAGTACCACTTGGTTCAGTGCCTAATGTGTCGGTGGCCCCCACGATTGGTCCAGCTAGTAATGTTGATACATTACCTATGTCACAACAAGCCGAGCTTGCCAAGAAGGCATTGCTAGAAAATGTTACAAAGCTTAAGGTACTGCTCTATGATCTTGCCTCTTTCTTATTGATGATTGTATTGCCTTCTCTTAGGATTTCGTTAATAATCACCGCATTTGTATGCTGGTGTTATTCTAGTTGAGGTGAATTGTTAAACATAGTGCATTGCAGAGGTTTTCCTAGAGTCTATGTGTATTTGACTAGTTATGGTATTTGTTTCTTATATAACTTGGTATCTAATCAACTGCATTTGTGTTCAATTATTTGCCAGGAATCTCATGCAAAAACTGTATCCTCCCTTACCAAGACAGATGAGAATTTGACTGCTTCCTTGATGAGCATCACATCTCTTGAAAGTTCATTAGCTGCAGCTGGAGACAAGTATGTCTTCATGCAAAAACTCAGAGACTTCATTTCTGTTATCTGTGACTTCATGCAGGTATGCTTTTAATGTAATGTTATGCGTATGGTTGTATATTTCATGGAATTACCTATGTAGTCTTGGCGCATATGTTGTTTGACAGTTGAGATTAGATTTTATCTTAATGAAAGGAAACAATATCTATTATACTGAAAATAACACTAGTTTACATGGTTTCATAAATTTGCATAAAACACAATGTCTTTCTTATATAAAGCAGTAAGTATTCACTTTATGTTTACTGTATACCTGATAGAATCCAAGCTGTTTGATTCTGTCCAAATATGTAACAGAAGACCAGTTGTGAACCCGGGCATGTTTATATATATTATGCTTTCATTTCCATCACTGGATTTCCAGTCAGCATGCTAATATCTTTTCTTTTCCAGGAAAAGGGTTCCTTAATTGAGGAAATTGAAGATCAGATGAGGGACCTTAATGAAAAACATGCTTCGGCTATTCTAGAAAGGAGAATCGCAGACAATGATGATGAAATGGTAGAGCTGGGGGCCGCCGTGAAAGCAGCAATGGCAGTTATAAACAAACAAGGACGCAGTTCTTCAGTGATTGCTGCTGCCACAAGTGCTGCAGTGGCTGCCTCTGCCTATATAAGACAGCAGACGAACCAACCAGTTAAGCTTGATGAATTTGGCAGAGATGAAAACCTGCAGAAGCGCAGGGAAGTGGAACAGAGGGCTGCAGCTCGGCAGAAAAGGCGAGCTCGGTTTGAAAATAAGCGTGCATCAGCCATGGAGATTGATGGATCTTCTCTGAAATTAGAAGGAGAATCGAGCACTGATGAGAGCGACAGTGAGACTTCGGCTTATAAGGAAACCAGAGATAACTTAATTCAATGTGCTGATAAGGTCTTCAGTGATGCATCAGAGGAATATTCCCAACTTGAACAGGTGAAGGAGAGATTTGAGAGCTGGAAGCAAGACTACCCATCTACTTATCGGGATGCTTATATGTCTTTGACCGTTCCTTCCATCTTTTCACCTTATGTAAGATTGGAGCTTTTGAAATGGGATCCTCTTCATCAGGATGTGCATTTCTATAATATGAATTGGTAAGCTATTCTTGATTTCGAACTTTCCAGACTGTTCTACTTACATCCTTAAAACACACTTCACTTATCTTATCTCGTAGGCGTTAGTCGCTTAGCATGTGAGCTAAACCCATTATTTGTTATGGTTTTGTGAATGTTATCTAACTTACGATTTGTGTCTCCAGGCATAAGTTGCTACTTAATTACGGGAAGCCAACAGATGGAAATTTTGCACCAGATGATATTGATGACAATCTTATCCCTGAGCTAGTGGAAAAGGTTGCAATTCCTATTTTGCAACATCAGATAGTTCGTTGTTGGGATATACTTAGCACCCGGGAGACAAAAAATGCTGTTGCTGCTACAAGCTTGGTGATAACTTACGTGTCTGCTTCAAGCGAGGCCCTAGCAGAGTTGTTTGTTGCTATTCACGCTCGTCTTGTTGAAGCCATCGAAGCTATTACGGTATAAATTTGAATTTGTTGCATCTCTTGTTAATTTCCTAATAATTATCGTTGATGTTATGAGTATTTATACTGGATTAGTCTTATCTTCTGATTTCTTCTTTGTTCTCCAGGTTCCGACATGGGATCCTCTGATATTGAAGGCTGTGCCTAATGCTCCTCAAGTTGCAGCATATAGGTTTGGAACATCAGTCCGTCTTATGGGAAATATATGTATGTGGAACGGCATCCTGGCGCTTCCAGTGTTGGAGAAATTGGCTCTTAGTGACCTTTTGTTTGGAAAAGTTCTACCTCACGTCAGAAGCATTGCATCAAATATCCATGATGCTGTAACAAGAACTGAAAGGATTGTTGCTTCTTTGTCCGAAGTATGGACAGGACCAAGCGTCACAAGAACCCACAGGTAACAATGATTTCTTTCAACAGTCGATCATAACGCTCTCTCACACATCACAGTTCTCATAAATCAACTTAATGAAGCATCATACTCGCATCTTGTGATTTTGCCTATTGTTTCCCATTTCAGTTACAATTTTTCTGCATAAAAAGTTAAGCAATACATGAGTGCTAAGAGTAAGGAAAGTGAAGCTGTCAAATCAGAACTAAGATGTGAACCTTACATGTGTTCTTGCAAAGCATAGGCACTACTCTCAAAATTAGGAGTATTAGTCAGGCTATGGTCTTTATGCTTTTTCTCAGATTCTCATTCGCCTTAAACAACCATCATCACTGTTCATCATCATTTGGTGCACATGATATCTGCATTTATTAGGACATCACCACGTTATGTTGTAACTCCGCCTTCATAAATACTAAATGTTTTATTTGATTGTGCAGCCGTCCGTTGCAACCTCTTGTGGATTGTGTTCTGTCACTTAGAAGAATTCTCGAGAAAAGGCTTGCCTCAGGACTGGACGATGCAGAAACCACTGGTCTTGCCCGCCGGTTGAAGAGAATACTAGTCGATCTCCATGAACATGACCACGCCAGGGAAGTTGTAAAAACATTCAATCTCAAGGAGGCAGTTTGAGAAAAAAAAATTATTGGTGAGAAACTGGAAAATCGGCTCATGGAGTTAATTGGTGATAATGCTTAGCCACAAATTGTCAGATGCATGCATTTCAGACTGGACCCAGAAAGCCTGATCGAATTCTACATTGAGAATTCCAACCCATCTGTACTAGGTTAGCAAGTAATTCACCAACAGATGTACTTCCATCATCAATTTGATCAGAATCCATTTTCAGAAACGAAAGAGTTTTAGTACATTGCCTTCTCTTATGCAGTGTATGTAACTCTGAGCTTATAGAAGATCAGTATCGTGAATCCTTATTCATGTCCGTATGAGTTTAGAATTGGCAAAGACAATATTCCTAATAATATGAACGACGTTTTGCTGTATTGTTGTGTTGTATTTTAAGATGTAGTAAATTCTATTACAATCTGGCAAAACACAATATTTTCGTCGGAATCAAATCTTTCTGGTATGAACAACTTGTAATTCAGTCAAAGACCATAAGAAAACAAACCCTATGGGAAAAATCTAAGTAGTATTGAAGTTGGTCTTGGAAGAAATATCTTAAGTAGTGGTGGTAGTAGAGTCCATTTTCTTAATTTGAATCCTCTTTGTCTGAAGAAGACTCCGCTGGTTTCTCAAATTCCACCATTTTCTCAAGTGAATCTATGTCTCCAGCTTCAGCAAGCGACTGTATCCTTAGCTTCTCTGCGTCTTCACTGCAATTTTTGTAGAGATGGACCAATTAATCTTCTTTGAGTAAAGGAGCATGAGATTCTTAATCTTCTTTGAGTAAAACCAATTAGAGATTTAATTTAACTTACTCTGTAACTCCGAATATTTCCTTTACGATCAAGGAGTTGTCTTTTAAGCAGAAGTCAGGAAGCTGTGGAAGAGAGGATAGAGTTAGAGAATCCATAACAAACACAGAATAATGTATGCAATATGCATATTTACTGATTATAGCCACAGATCAGGCAAGTACCTCGGAAAGATAGTAAATTTTTCCAAAAAGAGCTTGCAGGGCGAGTTTTCTCTTGAATCCTTTCTCTGTAAACCCTTGCATATTCATAACTACAGGACCTGCAAATCCAAATATTCCCAATAGCATTAAACAAGATTGCAATGGAGTCCTCAAGAAGATATGTTTGGTAATGTTTTCACCTTTTTCTCTAACAATGCGACGAGAGATCTCATTCAAAATCTCAGGAATCTGAGAATCATTCAAACCAGAAGCTTTTCTGAGATGAATAAGACTCGCAACAAGGTCAGGATTAAACGGCTTCTCATTCAACGCATAACGAATGTATTTCCTCAATATCTCCTCCATGTTAAACTCTGTCTAGGCTCAACAAAAAACAAAAAAAATTCACCCTCACTGAAATGAAACAAAAAATCAGTAAAAACATTCACACACACACCTTCTGTTCAAGTGCCTTAAGCTCAGTGCTAAGCACTACACCTTCTCTCTGCAACAACTCATCAATAGATCTACAAAGCATAGCATTCTGATTCACCTGAAGAGAAAATCAAAAACACAAAATCTCGAATCAGTTCCTTATTCAAATCAAACAAAACGATCACAAGACAAGAGAGAGAGAGAGAGAGAGACATACTAGTTTCTTGCGTTGAGCTTTAGGAGAAGAAAACTTCTGAACAGTTTTAACAAAAGCAGTGACGAAAGTTACTCCGGCGTAAGCCAAAGGAACAGCGAGCATCCACGGCAATTTACTACTCCCAACTCTCGGACCTGGAATCGCTTGAGTCACCGAACCAGTGAACTCGACTAGGTCTAAAGCCTTCTCCTGAATCCACATCATATCTTCTTCCACTTCCTCTTCTACTTCCTTCTCCGGTTGCTTTTTCTTGTTGTTGTCTCCACCAGACACTGACGCGAACATCATTTCCGATTGTTTCTTAGACGACGCTGCTGCGGCGGTGGAAGTAGAGAGGTGATTCGGTTTTAGCCGGCGGAGAGTGGGGAGGGAGACGAAGAGTGGTGGTGTTGTGGAGGTGGAGGAGCGAGGGAGATTGGTTTGAGTTCGAGTTTGGAGAAATGGTGATGATGATAAGAGAAGAGACGCCATTGTTGGAAAGCTTTTTTAGAGGTTTAAGCGACGGTTGTTGGATGCGGCGGAGCTCTCTACAGAAGCCGCTTTATCACCGAAGCTGGACAAGGATTGATATATGATTAATGATTCTATTTAATAGGCCTTATTAATGGGCTTTTCTTAAACCGGCCCATATTATTTTACTTAATCTAAATGGAGTTTTAACATCAGGAGAAAATGAATTTCAGCTGAAGTTGAAGCTCAAGGTTTTAGCTTTATGTATATAAATTACCACAAAAGCTAGATTTGTTCATGTAAATTAAGGTAATAATTATTCCATGTTTTTGTTCACTATCAAAAGTGAATTGGTCATGCTAGATGCATGAGGGAGCCAATGCAAGGTATATGAACATACAAATAAGAATCTTACAAGCAAAACCTTCGTTTAGCTTGTCTGCAATAATTTCCTTTTTCGTGTTTCAGATTTATAAATGTGTAAATTAGGATTAATCTTACACGGAAGTATGTTTCAGATAGCAATTTAAGCATCTATCTTCTTCATGGTGCAAGGCATTAACCTGTTGAAGCTTTTGGAAGATTAAGGTAAAGAAGAATTTTTTTGCTAATTTGTTTATACATTATCAGGCCAGAACTCCCTAAAAAAGGCTCGATCAAATTCTTTTTCCTGTAAATGTTGTTCGTGCTCCATCAACTTCCGCATTTTCTTAGATTGTTTCTTGGTTACCTTTGGCTTTGGGGATTCTTCATCGCTGTGTTCAGGGGCTGTAGCCTGGGGCTTTGAGGCTTTTCTTTTAGGGGGGTTTCCTGCTCCCACTCCTCGTTTGTTATATTTTGGCTCTGCTTCTACAGGCACCAATATACCTTGCTCAGCAATTCCAAGACCAGTGCCTTCTTTCCAGCCATGCTTCTTTAGGAGCTGAAACCCAATGTTAGTAGATTTGATAGCAGCCTGTGAACTGCTCGGTCCAGAGGACTCCCCAGTAGCGTTCAACACCTGAATTGAGTAAATCAATTGTCATAAACCATGCCTCACAATAATCTATTAGAGAATGAAATGTTGGAAGAAGAGTGAGTTAAAGTTCAACATCACTTACCATTTCACTGTTTTGAGACATTGTAGCCTGAGACTTTGCTTTTCTATTCCTGCTTTCTATACTTATATTTTCTGCTCCCAGTCCAAGTTTGTTATGTTTCACCTGCGTTTCTACAGGCACCAGTATCCCCTGCTTGCAAGAAAATACAGAATTTCAGCGAAAATGATACATAATTGAACGTAAGTGATACATAACAACAAATCAAATGGAAACTGACTAGCAAAACGGCAAACTCAAACACAAGAATTATCGCAAACACGCTCGCAAACTATTTTCTTTTAGACAGCTTAACAACGCGCTTATGTTTTGGTAATATCTCAGATAGCATATAGGTACAACCAACAGTATCATCGGCGATAACATAACCTAGCAAGTGAAATCTATCCCTACTATAAAGTGAATAGAATTACACCAGCAGACACATATGTATAAAATCTTACACCAATAAGCATACGGACCCAATGTACCAGTTACCATAATAATAAGAGATTCAGAAATCTCACCTGTTTGCCAAATCCAAGACCAGTACCTTCCTTCCAACCTTGCTTCTTTAAGAGCTGCAATAACCCAATTGCACCATTACCTTATATGCAACCAAACCACAAAAGAAAACTACATGAAACACAAATATCCCAAAAAACAACAAACAGCATAATCCAGAGATGAATTTATACCTTAAACCCAATACTACCAGAGTCAATAGCAACACATGAACTTGTTGAATCCGTGGAGTCTCTCATACCAAATCCAAACCTAAACCATAAAAATTTAGGGTTAATAGATACAATTTAGCCAAATTCACAATTCATGAGTCTGAATCATCAAAAAGCTTGGAGATAATATATTAATCAAAACTCACCGAGAAACGTAATCCCTAGAATCTTCGATACGAACCGATCAATTCCAACGGTAGGCTTCGAACCACCGTCTCTTGCTGTCGCCGGCGAGAGGCGATATGTGACGCCGATTTGGTAAATTAACGAAAATTGTAAAAAGAAGGCTGTATATGTTTCTAAATACGAATTGATACCCAAATGTTTCATTAAAAGCCGCCTTAACATTTGGGCCAAGCCCAATAAAGGCCCATAAAAATTTAGGAAAAAGTTCACGTCAAGAGAACGCGGAGTAATCTGAACCATCCAGTTAATCTCGAGTTCGTCGGTCTCAGGTGGAGCAACGATTATAACTCCATAGCCTTCACCTTTCTTCCTCTACTTCCATTTCATTTCGTGTGGCCTCCTCGCGTAACACACAAACACCACACTCCGAAGAAATTTCGTATCCATGGTAAGCTAATTTACCTATTCTCTCACTAGTCAAATTCATAATCTTCGTTTTCATTTCTAGGTTTTTTTTTTGTTGGATCGTATTTCTTAGGGTTCTCGGAATTTAAGACTTTTGATTTTCAAATGTAGTTAAATAAATGTAACGTGCGATATCTTTTTTCCTTTAGATCTAGCTTGTTGTGATTGATTTGAATTTGAATTTGATTTGATCTGAGATTGTTGATTGTTCTTGAGCGATTGGGTTTTGTTTCATTTCCTTTTGTTGGGTTTCTGATGTTAAAGCAGCGATTTTTGGTAACCCATTTGACCAATTATGTTTGCTACTATGTTGGATTAGGCACCCTTGAGGGGGATTCTTGGTTTGCAGAGAGCAGTATCTGTGTGGAAGGGGAGTAACAGATTGGCTCCGGCTTTGAGGTCATTCAACACCCAAGCTGCGTCTACTTCCACCACTCCACAACCACCTCCACCTCCTCCGCCTCCGGAAAAGACTCATTTCGGTGGTCTTAAGGATGAAGATCGGATTTTTACCAATCTCTATGGTCTGCATGATCCCTTTCTCAAAGGGGCGATGAAGAGAGGTGATTGGCATAGGACTAAGGATTTGGTACTCAAGGGTACTGATTGGATTGTTAATGAGATGAAGAAGTCTGGTCTTCGTGGACGTGGTGGTGCTGGTTTCCCTTCTGGGCTTAAGTGGTCGTTTATGCCTAAAGTGTCCGATGGACGTCCTTCCTATTTGGTTGTTAATGCTGATGAGAGTGAGCCTGGGACTTGTAAAGATAGGGAGATCATGCGTCATGACCCTCACAAGTTGTTGGAAGGGTGTTTGATTGCTGGTGTTGGAATGAGGGCTAGTGCAGCGTATATTTACATCAGGGGTGAGTATGTGAATGAACGTTTGAATCTTGAGAAGGCAAGAAGAGAGGCGTATGCAGCTGGTCTCTTGGGGAAGAATGCGTGTGGATCTGGTTACGATTTCGATGTTTACATCCACTTTGGTGCGGGTGCTTACATTTGTGGTGAAGAGACTGCACTTCTTGAGAGTCTTGAAGGGAAGCAAGGAAAGCCTCGGTTGAAGCCTCCGTTCCCTGCTAATGCTGGTTTATACGGTTGTCCCACAACTGTAACCAATGTTGAAACAGTGGCTGTTTCTCCTACCATTTTAAGACGTGGACCTGAATGGTTTTCGAGTTTCGGAAGGAAGAATAACTCTGGGACAAAGTTGTTTTGTATATCAGGCCATGTGAACAAGCCGTGCACTGTCGAAGAGGAGATGAGTATACCTCTCAAGGAACTGATTGAGAGGCATTGTGGAGGTGTTAGGGGTGGATGGGACAATCTACTTGCTATCATTCCCGGAGGTTCATCTGTCCCTTTGATTCCCAAGAACATATGCGAGGATGTACTAATGGATTTCGACGCCCTCAAGGCAGTCCAATCAGGGTTAGGAACTGCAGCAGTCATTGTGATGGATAAATCAACTGATGTTGTGGATGCAATCGCTAGGCTCTCTTACTTCTACAAGCATGAAAGCTGTGGGCAGTGCACTCCTTGCAGAGAGGGAACAGGTTGGCTTTGGATGATCATGGAGAGGATGAAGGTTGGCAATGCAAAGCTGGAAGAGATTGATATGCTTCAGGAGGTAACCAAACAGATCGAAGGACACACAATCTGTGCATTGGGTGATGCAGCTGCATGGCCCGTCCAAGGTCTGATTAGACACTTTAGGCCAGAGCTTGAGAGAAGGATCAGAGAACGTGCTGAAAGGGAGTTGCTACAGGCTGCTGCTTAAAACCCTTGTTAGCCACAGGTTTGCATCTCAGAACTGGCTGATTCATCTTTTTTGCAAACTTAAAAGCATAGTCTAAGATTTTAAGCAGTTTAAGTTGATTGTTTCTGTAGGAAGGTAGAGTTTTGTATGTTCCATTCAGTTCTAAGCCGTTTAGTTTATGTGGTTCGTCATGGTCTTAATATACCTTGTGCTTTATCCTTCTCTAACGAAACTGATTATGTTTCGTGGCAGGGGATTTGCTATTATTCTCCATGGAAATAAAAATCTGAAAGCACAAATTTAGGGTTTTGTGAGATGCAAAGCTACTTCAGAAGGAGAAGAAGGTAATGTATTTGTTTAAATTGATAATGTTGAAACTTTCTTCAAGTTGTACCAGAAAGAGCTCCCTATTTTGCTCTTTTATACATTACTCTACTTTCTTAATTGTTTGCTTGTTTTCTTATGATTATGAGAGCACATTTTGGGAATCACCAAACAAACCCTTTTCATGTTTGAAATAAAGGATGCTCCTTTTTTATATTTTAAAATACTTTCACATTGCAAACTAAATTATAATCAACATGGTTCTTTTTTTGGGTCTTTGTGTAAAATATCTAAAGGGTGTATAAATAGGTAAGATTGTGTACAAAAAATTGTTTCTGTACGTTGATGAAATAAAAGTCCGATTGGTAATGTAAAACCAAGTTTGTGAGTAGCCGCAATTCATCTATTAGAATCAAACCTACCATAAATTATCTTATTAAATATCTTACTTAAGATTCTTGCTGAACCAAATTTAAGTTGCAAGAATCTAATAACTCTATGTTAAAATTCTTTCTGGTCAAACAAATTTATGGTAACTATTCCCCAAACGTGTAATGTTATTTGTTTTACCCAGGCTCTATAAGAATTTGGATATTTTGGGATTTGTTTTTTTATAAGAAAAAGAAGTGATATATTCGCATTAAAATGGAGTAAGAAAAGGGGAAAAAGATAAAGGAGACCTGTGAACTGATGGGACGAGTTAGAGAAGGGGACCGGTCTGATTGGGATCTTCTTATATGGTGGGATATATATGGATAAGATGTCAACATCTTCCCTAACTTCTTTGTCCACCTCCCTTACTTCTTTTTCATTTTTCACTTTCTTTCTCAATCTGTAAATATTTACAAAATCTATAAATTACAACAGGTTGTTATGTGACATAATTATCAAAATGAAAGACAACAACAACTTGTCTATTGTTGTTGAGAATTTTGTGAATTTGCAAAGGGTAAGAGAAAAGAGCAACCTCATTTGAAAAAAGAATGGTCTTTTAGTTAATTACAAGAGTGTTTTTTTTTCTACGGTTAAATATACTAAATCCAAGGTTTAATTATCCAAACCGAAAGACTAATGTTCAAAAGCAAAAGAAAATTAGTTTGGGCTAAATTATTTTTAAAAAACTAATATGTGTGAGAAGATAAAACGACTAAATTTTATTCTTAGACTATCAACAATGAGGTAGTTGAATTAATTTGAATCGGCACAATAAAATAGTTTATAACGAAATAGTTTTCCAAAATAAATAGTGTTGGTATCAAACTACACAACTCCAAACCATTTATGAGAACCATCATGTCATCATGCTTCATACAAATCTAAACTAAACATGAAAACAGATTTAAATTCATATTCTCCAAATTATACTCTCACTTCTCGCATAAGGTTTCTTAACACTTTTGCATGAAAATAATATTCTATACTTAAAATCGGAAATCAAAAAATTAAAAAACATCTTCAAAACACGGAAAACCTTTAGATAGTAAACAACCAAACATCAAAATAAATGATCAATATTCCCGAAAATCAAAACGGTTGAAAACAAATAGAAGCCTCCAAAAATCATATTTTGTAATTGTATTGTTTTTTTGGTTACATATATTTGTAGAATAATATTAGTTACAGCAAATAGTTTGCAAATTTCTCATGACCTTGTGATAAATAAATAAATAAAATGAAGGTCTAAATAATAATATTATTCATCAATGATTGCGTAAGACCCCAAATGTCATCCAAAAACAATTTATCTGCACATGCTAAATCATTACCAGAGTGAAAAAAGAAAAAACAAAAAAAACCCAATATGTAGATCACAAAACCAAGTACATAACTATATATAAAAAAAAATCTGGCATAATCTGGTGAAATAATAAACTTGGTATATTTAAAAAATATATTTACCGAAATGGAAGAGAAGAAATAAAAACAGCAGAGTTGAGCTGTGAAAACTGTTGTTATCAATGTGTAGGCGCTTATTTGTTATTCACTGTTTCTTTCTCTCCTTTTTTTGTTTGAACTTCCCCTTTAACAATGGCGTTTTGACCCTCTCATCTCACTCTTCTCCATTTCTCTCTCTCCTTCCAGTGTTCGCAATCCCTAGAAAACCCAGTAAACCCCTAAAGTTTCAACCTTTATTTCACCAATCCTCGTTTTCGTCTCTTGGGTTTACTCTCTGTGTTTGCCTTTGCGTGTCTTAGTTCTAGGGTCAGTAGAGTACGGCGAGGATTTGTAAAAAAGGGTTTGTGTTTTTTTTGTTTACCCTTATTTTTAGGGGATTTGATTTTTCGATTTTTCAACGAGATTCTCTCTTGATTTAGGGCGGTTTCCTTTATTCAAAGTCTTAGATTCAGTGGTAGTTTGGAAGATCTGAGCTGTTTGGTGTGGTGTTTCTCGGATTTGGTTACTTGGGAACTTGAAAGGTAAGAACTTTGCAGAAATTTGGTTGGTATCATAGGATTAAGGTAGAGTATAGCGAGTTTTGAGGAGGGTTTGATTGGAAGAAATGACTGTGGAGGAAGTTAGTGATGGTTCTGTGTGGAGTAGGGAGGATGATATTGCGTTTGAGAGATCTCTTGCTAAGCATACTGATGAATCCGAGGAGGGACGTTGGGAGAAGATTGCTGCGGATGTTCCAGGGAAAACTGTTGAGCAGATTAAAGAACATTACGAGGTTTTAGTCGAAGATGTTGGTAGGATTGAGTCAGGATTTGTTCCTGTTCCTGATTATGGTTCTCCTGAAGGTTCAAATGGTCATGCTGGTGATGAAGGAGGAGGCAGTAAGAAAGGGGGACATAGTCATGCCGGTGAGTCTAACCAGGGAGGTAAATCAAAGTCAGAGCAAGAACGACGAAAGGGTATTGCGTGGACAGAGGACGAACACAGGTGAGATTTGTTTATTTATGCTGCTAATCAGTTTGTGTTGCTTCTTATTCCTTTAGTTTGCTTTCAAATTACGTTTATTGCTGTTTCTGTGCTCCATGTCTCTGTGACAACTCTAGGTAACAGTTTTAGGTAATCTTGGATGTCATATTTTTCTGAACTCTTAAGAGGGAGAGTTTTCACAATCATATTGTGCTTAGAAGCTAGACGTTAACTAGAACTCTTATGTTTTTAGGTAATCTTGGATGTCATATTTTTCTGAACCCGTAAGAGGCAGAGTTTTCACGGTCATATCTTGCTTAGAAGCAAGACGCGAACTGTAAATCTTAGGTTTTTGGTCTCCCCTATTTGAGACTTTATTGAAAAAAGAAAGGAATGAGTGAGTTTGGTTTTAGGGGGATTGGCATGAGGTAACTTTAGAGGATGCTCTGAAAATAAACTATTAATTTTCTTAAAACGCTTTTCTCAGATTTTATTGAAATGATAACTTGGCATGGGACAGAGAAAGCTTTTCTCATTATTGTCTTTATTTCCTCTTTGCTATATCATTACATCCAACATGTTAGAGATGATGGGGAGATGCTATCTAACCCCCGGGACCATTTTGACTGACTTTTCCACCACTTGCTGAAGCTAGATGCTGTTTATCATACTGAAACCTTGAGAAAAAGATGGGTAGTCTGTCTACCTCTGATATTGGAGAACCCATTTTCCTTTTAGAAAGGGACGAGAAAATCTTGCTTGAAAGTTTACTCTTCATTTTACCCTCTTGAAGGTGCAAGTGTTTTTGGGATACAAAAGCTTTAAATATGCATAGAATAAAAACTGAATATATATCTGTAAGATAAGTGGCATAAATTAGTTAATGGACTGGCTTTTTCGCTTTCTAAATGATGAAAAATTGATGAAACAGTGACATGTATCTTTCTCTTTTTGCTGTGAGAGGTATAATCTACTATTTTGTGTCATTGAAGTTGTTGACAAATTCTTACACCATTCTTGTAAACTTATGTTTGTGCCATTATTTTGTAACAGTCCCCTATTACCTTTGATCTATTTGGTGTTTTTACATGTGCTTTTTAGACAAGTTGAGTTTTGGCGGTGAGAAATCCTCCTAGTGAGATTAGAAAAAGCGCAGCTAGTTGTTTAACTAGAAAAGGTTGGAGAAGAACTTACGAGTTTCGTATTCGAACACTCTATTCTGGTGTCTAGAAATGTCATCAGTGTTTATTTAGGTAATTGATTTTGTAAGAGCTAGAAAATTAACCGGGAAGTAGATTTCTGCATGCTTCTGTGACATTTTAGAAATCTGCAGATTAGCTGTTGATGGCAGATGCCAGACATAACCGTTACTGTGTTACATGCTATTGGTTTTAGACTGGTTCCGCTTGGCAGGGTGTTATATGTTTTCATGTTGGTTACTATGGCCTGGAATCCCTTTTGGTTATGCAATGATCCTGATGAACTATTGTCTCTGTCTTTTGATGTTACAGGTTATTTCTTCTTGGTTTGGATAAATACGGGAAAGGTGATTGGCGTAGCATTTCTCGTAACTATGTGGTAACAAGAACACCGACCCAAGTCGCAAGCCATGCTCAAAAGTATTTCATTCGTCTAAATTCAATGAACAAAGACAGAAGGCGATCAAGCATTCACGACATCACTAGTGTTGGCAACGCAGATGTTTCAACGCCACAAGGGCCAATCACTGGTCAGAACAACAACAACAGCAACAACACCAGTCCTGTTGCTGCTGCTGGAAGCGGTGCTGGAGGAGGAAACAAATCAGCAAAGCAAGCCGCTGCTCAAGCGCCATCGGGGCCTCCTGTGTATGGAACACCCACCATAGGTCAACCGGTAGGTGGACCATTGGTCTCAGCCGTTGGAACACCAGTGAATCTGCCGCCTCCACCTCACATTTCTTATGGAGTCCATGCTGCTCCAGTCCCTGGCTCAGTGGTTCCTGGTGCACCAATGACCATGGGTCACATACCATACACAATGCCGCGTACACCAACGACTCATAGGTAACCCGAAAGTACCTTTGTTGTGGTAGTTCTTCTTGTTTAGGTGTAAGAAAGATGTGTAAAGGTTTAGTTTATATTCAAGCTTGTACCTTGAGTGAGGATTTCATTACTTAGTTTGTGGGGAATTTTATGGGGTTCCAATAAGATATTCAGATCATATGATTAGTTTCAGACTTGAAAAGGAAAAAAAAACATTTTCCTGTTTGTATTTGAACACAATAAAGGCTCTGTTATGAGACTTGCAACAACAAAAACAAAATCGTAATATGGTTTAACCTCTGGGGCGAATATGTTGTGTAGTATGTATATATACGCCCAAATACAATGGCGTTTCAGTATGATTCGACAAGTTTTTGTATAAACCAGGCCGCATAATTTTTAATATAAGAATCTAAGACACCAAAACCACAGTTTCAATAGGAAACAAAAAAAAAAAAAAATCTCTACTCCGATATGCATAGTTGTTCATGGTGGAGTACAGAGTCGGAATGACTCTTCTCTGGTTTTATTCTCCGAGTAATTTCATCAAGAACACGATAGATCTCATAAAATCTTGGGTGTGAGTTATCTTCCACAGTAAAGTAATGAACTTCAGTTCCTACTTCCACAAAATAGCTATATCCAGCAGCTTTTGTCAGTCCTTCCTTCTTCATCATCTTCCTCATTCTCAAAACTCCATCATACTTCTTATTTGCGGCGTAGATATTCGACATGATGACATAGTTACCCGGATTTGAAGGTTCAAGCTTGAACAGGGCCTCGTTTGCTATCTCTGCTATCTCAACATTTCCATGGAAACTGCAAGCACCCAAAAGGGTGCCCCATACAGCAGCATCTGGCTTCATCGGCATTGTTTTGATAAGATCATAGGCTTCTTGCAGCTTCCCAACTCGCCCCAAGAGATCGATCATGCAATTATAATGCTCTAGCTTTGGGAAAATCTTGTAAACTTCCTCCATGACCTTGAACAATTCTTTGCCTTTCACCACCATCCCACCATGAACACAAGCTAACAGCAACCCAACGAATGTCACTGAATCAGGTTTTTCTCCTTTTCGCTGAAGTAACAACAGAAATCAGTCTCAAAACTCTTAAAAAACAAAGGAATCAATGAACTGAAGAAACAAAAGAAATGCTCACCAACATTTGATCATAAAGCTCAAGAGCCTCGTTATGTTTCCCATGAGTAGCTAAGCTACTGATCATAGAGTTCCACGAGCACAAATTTCTCTTGTTTCCGATTTCATCAAATATCCGTTTCGCTACATCAACCATCCCACATTTTGAGTACATCTCTATAGTAGCATTACTCACGTAGATATTATCAAAAAACCCATTCTCTCTAGCATACCCTTCTAATCTCTGCCCAACCTCCAAATCCCCAAGATTAGCACAAGCGGGAAGAACACTAGCTACAGTAATATGATTCGGTTTCACGGATTTATCTTTCTCCATACGCAAAAACATTGATAAAGCTTTCGAGTAATTCCCATTCTGAGCAAACCCAGAGATAACAGTAGTCCACGAGATCACATTCTTACAAGGCATCAAATCAAACAACTCCATTGCATTCTTCATATCACCTTGTCTTTTATAACCCGTGATCATCGCATTCCACACGGGTACATCTCTGTTAAACATTTCGTCAAACACCTTACGCGCACAACAAAATGCACCTAACTTAGCATAAGAACTGACTAAAGCAGTGCAACAAAATGAATCTGACTCAAACCCAGATCGCAAAAACTGCGAATGAACCATCCGTAAAGGTCTAAGCGAAGAAATCGAAGCAGAAGCAGCGAAAATGAAATTGAAAGTGTGGTGATTTGGTCTGAGTCCATTGCAAGAGATGAGATTGAAGAGGGATAGAGATTCGTGAGGTTGATTGTGAACAGAGTAAGCTTGAATCAGCTTGTTGTAGAGGAAGATACAAGGGTTTTGATGATGATCAAAGAGTTTTCGGGCATAAACAAGATTTGGAATCTGAAGTAGTCGTTGTAAGAGATCTCTGGTTTCGTCCACTCCAGTTTTCAGACAGTGCGCGTGGATTTGTTTGATATGATTCATTCCCCCACGCGCCACACCATTAAGCGTGAGTGCTAATAACGCGCCGTAATCAGTGAATATTGGGGTGAAATATATGAATGCCCCATACAGTTAAGAGTAAAGATTTTCGGCCTATGGCCATGAATGGGGAGCTTGGTCAGCCAACCTCATGGTGGTATTAAATCTAATTCACCATTCGTGATATTACAATTCCGTAGTACGACTAAAACTATTTTATATTAACAATTTATTTTTTTACTATGTAAACTGTACCGGACCTTTATTCCGCACTTAATTTCGCTGTCACACTTCGAAACCTATATAAGTCATAGCTAACGACAGGGTATCGACGTAAATTTATAAATCACGTATGAAATATCTGTCAATATTTTTTGAATTTTATATGTTAAGACACTATGATATTTCTTTTTTTAAGAAAATCTATCATAATCATTTCCTAATTTATAAAATATTTTGATAAAACTAGTTAATAAAACTTAAAATCATTATTAAATTTTAAGCAAGATTGACATACAATGAAGATTTCATTGGACTTCGAGTGACTACTATAATGCACTTACTCTAAAATGTGTTTATCATGAAATCTAACTGGATTTGGTTATGTAATTAGTTAAAAGTAGAGCTGAAGGTGATTAGAGTGGTTCTAATTAGTTTTCTTGTTATAAAATTGGAATAGAAAAGGGTATGTATAATTCTTCCTCATGTGATTCTTTGGTTTGACCTCCGACCAAAGTAGACAACCAGAAGAAGAAACAAATGAAGTCCTGAATACAAACTGATCGTATTTATAATTTTGTCTAAGCTATTGATTTTGTAAAAAGAAAATTCCATTAATTATTAAGGTGCAAAATAGAAAAACTTTTACTTATAACCGTATAACTATCAGGGCCGGGAAAGGTTCCACGGATCCAACTAGAGTACTACAATCACTACTCCGATAGCCACGTAAACATAATGGAACCGCCGAGAGGACTACAATCAGTCTACTCAAATGGCCACGAAAACTGAATCCAATAGCACTTTTGTACCCTTCTTTGGCATGGTTTGGTCCCTTGAGTCTATTCAAACGGGAAACAGGCAAACAGCAAATGGTTGCTCCGGTTTCTTCTTTTACCCTTTGCTCATCTGAGTCACTGGCTGGCCACGGACATCTTTGCCCATTTCCCTAAAGAAATTGCATCATACGAGGTCACATCCACGATGTTACTGGAAAATCACAACAAAATGTGAGTGTGTATGCTAATATATGGAGAACTTTTGTAAGAGAGAGAGAGATAACAAAAAAAGCACTTATTGTTGGGAACCGTTTTTTGACATTGGTATTGGCTATTATTCCGGTGGTTTGTCCGGAAAACAAAGTTGTCGGAATGCCCCGATTTTGGAGTCATTGGATTCCTTGTTATGATCACTACAACGTAGTGTGTTCATTTGTCAAAAACGGCGTTTGTTTGAATGAGAATTGTTGGTCCAAAGTCGATGACTTGGAAAACTTGAAAAGCTTAATAATTCGACTAAGTGTAAAAGATTAGCAAATTTACCATATTATATACATGAGGTGAGAGTCATTTTTGATATATATAGAAAAGTGCAACAAGTTTGAAAATCTTGTAAGTATATTATTGGAAAGAGAAAAACCTAATGGTACGACGATTATAATCGAGTCGAATTGTGTTGGGTTTTGTTAATGGGCCATACGACATTATGAACCTATTTGAAGTGGGCCAAATTCTTTGGTTACATATGGGTCCAATATTTCTTTGTGAGTGATTTAGTTATTTACTAAAAATAAAAAGAAAATATATCTTCTAATGATGAAATAAACGTAGAGATTAACTACATTTATTTGGCTTTGAATGCTGAAATAATGAGGGGAACGTTTCTTTTGGTTGAATGCTGAAATAATGAGGGGGAACGTTTCTTTTGGTTTTTAGCTTGAAGAGAAGCTTTAAAACCTATGGTCTTTGCACTTCTTTATGATGAGATAATCATTCATATTTCTTAAAGAAAAAAATGAGAACAATCTCCTTCTTTTCTTCTTCTTAGTTGTCTAAGAGTACAACACAGATTCATGGTTCGTTAGGCTTCTGATAGAGTGTTGTTGATCAGAAGATTGTTGCAGTTGTATCCTGGGACACTAATCGCCAAACAACCGTCACACTACGGGACGATTTTTGAATTAAGGAAAGAGATCTACGTCTCGACTCTGCTTATATTTTGTAACTATTCTTCATATTCTTCTTTACAATTTATCAGATTGTGCCCAGTGGAATTTAGGGTCCTACAATCTTAACTCAAAAATCGTTTATTGCTTTATTGCACTAACCGATCTAATATTTTGTGTTGTTGTGTAAGAACAGGTTCATGGTGATTATCTGTTGTTGAAATTTGGATTTTCCAAACCTGTTTCGAGTCATTGCTTTTTGCGTGGATTTGCTAACTTTTGCTTCTCGTTTCTTCGTCATAGATTGTGTTTGCAAATATTTCTACGCAACTTTTTACGGTCCAAATTTGTTTTGCATCGTATTTGTGTTTTTTATGATAATCTATCCCTGAGTTTATCAAGAACAATTGGTTTACGTCTCTGTTTTCAATCGGTTCATTCTGTTTTCATAAACGAGATTTCAGTCGGTTCAGTTATGTAAACATGGTTTCTAAACACGGGCTCGCAACTGGAGTTTCAAGTCGGAATTTATAATCGGTTTTTATCTTTCTGATTGCTTCCTGGCCGGGATCATTCATTGGTTCGGCTGTGGTTGAGTTCTTCGTCGCGAAAGAACAAAGACGATGGATGAATCGTGTGTTTGTTAGTGGGCATTTTGGTTAATGGGCCTACTTTGTTAATAATGTTGTTAATTAACATTGTTTCACACGTTTGTGTTTGTTGCCCGTGTTTAATTAAATAGTAATTTTTCCAAATTTTTTTAATTGTGGAAATTTATTAATTTAATTATCTGTTGCAATTGTTCATGAAATATATCTCAAATGCGTTTTGTGAAACGCTTTGACGAATTCTCCGCGGATATTTCGATTGAGAATGCGGTTTTAGCGATTTTAAATGGTTTGGTAGTGGTGTCTAAATTGCGATTTAGTACCATATCAAATTTAATAAGTTCTTTCGGATTTTAACTAAATCAAAACTCTTATTGAATCACTATTGATTTTTAATCAATAATTATTGTCATCTTAATTGTTTTGTGGTTCTTTGTGAACAAAATCGAGTTTGAAGTATGACTAATACCAACAACAAAAATGTGAACACCGATCTCCACAATGGAAAAAAAAAATGTCGATATGTGTACTTGCTAAGAAGCGAAGATGAAGCTTTAGCAAAGTTCAAAGGG
>OVAP01000311.1:0-40337 GCA_900406295.1 Aurinia saxatilis | reverse complement strand
ATCGCCGTGATTTAGAGTTCAAGGTCGGAGATAACGTGTTCCTTAAGCTTCATCCTTACCGCCAGAAGTCGGTGATANTCAAGGTCGGAGATAACGTGTTCCTTAAGCTTCGTCCTTACCGCCAGAAGTCGGTGATGAAACGGGAATGTCAAAAGCTGGCTGCAAAGTTCTATGGGCCATTTGAGGTCTTGGAACGAGTGGGTGCTGTAGCTTATCGCTTGAAGTTACCACCGGGTTCGGCTATTCATCCGGTGTTTTATATGTCGTTACTAAAACCAGTTCTGGGCAAGAATCATTCTCTTAGTCCTTTACCACAGGTGTTCAATGAGGTGGATGAGTTCGTGATCGAGCCGAGTGAGGCATTGGATACTCGTTACAACGCCGCAGGGGAATTGGAGGTGCTCCTTGCATGGAAAGGTATGCCTGATCACGAGCAGAGCTAGATGTTGGTGCGTGATGTGCTTCGCCAATTTCCTACATTCCAGCTTGGGGACAAGCTGTCTTCGACCGAGGGGGAATTGATAAGCCTCCACGGTAATACGTGCGCAAAAGGAAAAAGGACAAAAAGGAAGAATGAGAATATGGCAAGGACGTAAGGAAGGAAGAGGATTAGGAGAATTTCCATTTTCGGTTTTAACATTTAGGATCTGTAGTTTAATATTTAAAGGAGAGATTTAGGGTTGTCATTAGCATCTCTCACGCTTTCTGGCTTTCTTGTGAAAGAGAACAAACTCAGTTCTTGCTTTGATACTCTGTTTTGATTTTGGATTCAATAAAGAGAGCTTTACACCTCTAAGTCCTATCAGTCCTTTTCCACGACTTTCTTTCAGACTCAGATGGGGAGGTAGCAGCATTCTTGGCAGGTGATTCTGATGAAATGGTTTGATCAGTTTCTGAGCAAAGGTGATGATTGTCTAAATGCTCAACGAGCGTTTGAGTTCTGTTGATAATGGATAAATATCTAGCCTAAGCAGATGTTTTACCGTTTACATAATTTTTTATATAACAAAAGATTTACAATAGTAGCAAAACAGTATCGAGTTGAGATTATTTTCTCAAACAGATAATATACAAATCAAATAATTATTTGGGTCATTTAAATTATATTTAAGTTCACAACTAATAGTTTGGTACACAAAACTACTCAAAATCATGGGGCTTGATCACATATATCCATTTTGATATACCCTTAATCACATATACCCAGTTTTTTTTATTTATAACCTCAAAACACTAAAAAGTCCAAACTAACCCTCTCAAATCAATCTCCGCCGTTCGCTCATGCGTAGCTTCTTCCTCGTCCGTCGCTGAATCCACTCTCGCTTCCACCATTTCTCCTTATTCTTCGATTCTCTCTCGCCGATTCAGCGCTTCTGCTGGTAAGTTACGAATCTTCGATCTAGGCTTGATTGTTGTTATTGCTAATTTCGACGAAGTGATGAAACAGATTGATTTGTGTGTTGTACTGTAGCGGCTACTTCTGTGAAGCGTGTTGGAGATGTGATGCCTACTGCGACTGGACATGAGAAAGAGGAACTCGAAGCAGAATTAGAGGTATTTTTGGCTGATTCTGATTTGGAAATGATAGTGAAATTGTAACTCAGGGAGAGTGATTGTTGAGGTTTTATCATATCACTGGAGAATAGATTAGGTAGAGAATGTGTGTATGTTGCTTTAGAGTGTGTGTGTGTGTGTGTTGAAAGATTTTATTGTAATCTGCAAGTGTTGAGGAACTAGAAACCGAAATGGAGGTAGTTTTGTTCCTGATTTTGTTTTGTAAATGAGCTAAATGAACTGATTGTTGAGGTGTTTATCAGATCATTGGAGATTTGATTTGCTTTAGAGTGTGTGGTTTTATTGTAATCTGCAAGTGTCGAGGAACTAGAAGCCGGAATGGTAGTAGTTTTGTAAAGGAGTTGAAATGGATGATAGTGTAATGTAACTCAGGGAGACTGATTATTGAAGTTCTTATCAGACCGTTGGAACATAGATTTATGGATTAGCTTGAAAATTTCGATGTATAATTAGATAGAAGTTGATTTCAGAGATTCTGATTGCTAGTAGTTTACCATTCACAAGGAAGGAAGCTACTTGATATTAACTTTCCGGAGGGTTCTTTTGGAACAAAGGTTAGTGTGTGATGGATTAAATTGAAAGGTTATAGACCATATAAGAAGCAAAGGTCTTGAGATTTTTTGTCTCTGACTGCTATCATTTTTTATGTTTTTTCTGGTTTACAGGAAGCTCCTACTGTAAAGAAGTCCTACTATAACATGAGAATAGTTGGTTGTCCTGGAGGTGAAGAATGTGAGTCTTTTATCTTGCTTTCAACATGTAAACATATTCATTATTGATGTCACTGAAGAGACCAATGAAGGGAGATGTGATGGTTTTGATTGTCGTTTCAGAGGATGAGCATGATGTTGTCTGGTTTTGCCTGGAGAAAGTCATCATCATCATCATGTGGTCTGAGTTATCTTTCAAATGTTGCCGAAGCGAAAAGCCTACGCAGAATTCACTCAGTTCCTTTAATTACTAGGTTCCATTGATTTGATTGATGCAAGCAAAGAAGAAACTGAATTTCAAGTCTCGTAACTGAAACGGGAATTGTTACTTGTTAGTGTTATGTTATGATGAGAGGAGTTTGATGTTGTTAGGGCCAAGACATGATTTTGTGTAACATTGTTGTTGTACAACTACCTTTCTATATGCTATTGTGAGAGACTCAACAATTTCAATATGTAAAAGTAGATGTTCAAAACCAAAAGAATGATAGTATATACCTACAATTTTCTTATAATTTAACTATAATTTTATTATAATTTCTTTAGAAATTTCTTATAATTTTTTTAGAATAGTCTTATAATTTTTAAATTATCTCTTAATTTTGGTTAGCTTAATTTTCTTATAATTTGTCCATAATTTATTTAGAATTTCCCTACAATTTCTTTAGAATAGCGGTATAATTGCTTTCAGTTTTTTAGTTACTAAATCATGATAACAAAAGTTTTAATAGAAATTAATAGAAATAAAGTACATTTTCGATCTCTATATTACACCAAAACCAAAGAAGAGAAAACAAGAATCTACACAATACAAGTCCATGCCCTATGTGTACTAGATTCAAAGCAGGACCAGTACTTAAACCACTGTCACACACTATCAAAGTTTACCATGACATATATCCTTCTCATGGCACTGTTCACAATAAGAAGCAGCTGCAAGAACAAACAAAGTTCAGATGGTTAAAAAGACCACTTGAACCAATAGGAATGCTCCAGCACCAAATTTTGATAAAATCCCTGAAATACAAACATGAACATTAAACGAGATGGAGAATCCACAATTAGTTCACTTCTCAATCTTAAAGTAGAGAGAAACAAAAACTGAAGAGTACCAAAACATCATATATACTCATACAAATTGTCAGACTGATTGTTCTTAAGCCCTGTTAACAAAAAAAAGAAGCCAAATTTAAATTCCTCCAAAACAACAAAGATTATTTGTTCTTAAGTACTAATGCAGTGATGAATATGTTGCTGATACAAAAGAAGCAAATTTCCACTTAGGCAATAGAAAAATTTCAGCAAAACAGAGAGCTTAATGAACTAAGATTTATATAAAGTGCAGCTAAACAACTATCATCCTCTAGAAACTAACCAAAGACGCAAGGCCTAGGGTGTTGCTCAGAAACGTCTCACTGGTCATTCTCACTTTGTTGACCAACATGGCTCTATAAACAAATTGACGCAACGAACGCCAAAAAATCAACAACAACCATATCATCAGAACAACAACGAATAATCTGTCAAAAAAATCATCTTACATCTCCATAAAAAACGCGTCAAATGACCATCGAAGCTCCAATTCTAAAGAATCGCAATGGAATCACAATCAAAATACGAATCTCTTCAAGAGAGAGAGAGATTTTACGCACGTCTTTGAATTGAACGAGACCGAGTTAAGAGACGGTGAGATGAGATAATTACATAGGAACAATGAGTTGAACAAGTTGCATAGCCTCTGATCACATCAGATCCATCGGTGGAAAACTACCACCACCAGTGATGATATGCGACGGAGAGAAGATTCGTGATCTTATTGCCGACGCATATCATAAGAACGAGACGAGACTTGCCGTACAAACTCATGGGAAGTTGATCTGAAGGTGACGGAGAGAAGTCATGCGACGGAGAGAAGAAGATCGATGACTACGGAGAGAAGAATATCAGTTATTTTGAGAGAAGATTATTATGAGGGTAAAATATTATTAAAATAAAAAGAGTTGGGTATATGTGATTAAAAAAAGGGGTGTGGTTATATGTGATTAGTGGGTATGTAAAGTTGGGTATATTTGTCATTCTCTCCAAAATCATTATTTAGTATATATCTAGAGATTTCTAATCCAAATAATTAGATGGCTTTGGTAAAAAAATTTTTTAAATCATCTTTCATTCGCTCATATATATATATATATATATATATTACTTTTTTGTCGACAACATTGTAGGTAAATCTAAGAATACAAAAATCATAAAAATAAAAATTTCATTTTTTTACTTAAATAACATCGTTTACTTAGTTTTCAAAAGAACAAAATTCATTGGGTTGTGGCATTAGTCTACATTATTATTATATCATATCATATTTACTTAAATTTGATATTAATCTTATGAAAGATGAGTGAAAAGTCCTTGAGCATACATAAGTCATTACTTAATTATTACGTTTTTTATTAAAACCCCCACATGTTTTGGAGTTTTGGTAGAGTAAAATCTACAGGCATACATAAGTCATTACTTAATTGTTATGTTTTCTATATTAAAATCCACATGTGTTCATGGATTTTTTTAGAGTAAAATTCACGGGCATACATAAACCATTACTTAGATATAATGTTTTTTTAAGAAAATCCACACATGTTCTTGGATTTTTGTTAGAGTAAAATTCACGGGCATACATAAGCCATTACTTAATTGTTGTGTTGTTTTATATTAAAATCCACACATGTTCTTGGATTTTTGGTAGAGTAAAATCCAAGGGCATACATAAGTCATTACTTAATTGTTATGTTTAAAATAAAATAAAATACCCGTGGATTTTACTCTAATAAAAATCCAAGAACATGTGTGGTTTTAAATAAAATAAAAATAGAAAAATTAAGTAATGACTTATGTATGCCCGTTGATTTCCCTCTAACAAAAATCCAAGAACATGAGTGGATTTTAATTTTAAAAAAACATAACAATTAAGTAATGGCTTATGTATGCCCATGGATTTTATTCGAACAAAAATCCAAGAACATGTGTGGATTTTAATAATAATACATAACAATTAAGTAATGACTTATGTATGCCTCTAACAAAAATCCAAGAACATGTGCGGACTTGAATATAAAAAAACATAACAATTAAGTAATGACTTACATATGCCCGTAGATTTTACTCTAACAAAAATCCAAGAACATGTGTGGATTTTAATATAAAAAACATAACAATTAAGTAATGGCTTATGTATGCCCGTTGATTTTACTCTGAGAAAAACAAAAAACATGTGTGGATTTTAATATAAAAAAACATAACAATTAAGTAATGGGTTATGTATACTCGTGGATTTTACTCTAACAAAAATCTAAGAACATGTGTGAATCGTTAGAACATGTGTGAACATTGCCTAAATCCACAGGTATACTTCATTACTTAATTAGTGAAGTCATTATTTAATTCTAATGATTTTTTTCTTTTTAATAACTTAGGCAACCAAACTTAGTAAAACTAATATTATAAAGATCTTTAAATACACTTTTTGGTTAAAAAAGTATATAGGTATACATAATATGTTTTCATTGTTTTGAGTAAATATTGAGTAATCATAGCATATTTTTATTGTCTATTTAGACTATTATATATTGTGATTATGAAATGAATATATAGATAAACATGAACTTTAGCATAGCCAAATCTAAAAATTTATGAATTCTTTTTACACATCTTATGTAAGTTTGGGAATACTTTTTACATCAAGAATATTAGGATATATTTAAAATATAATATGGTTTTTGTGATCGGTGGGTGTGTTTTTATATCGCTTTCCGCAGTGCCCCGACAGGGGTACATGAGACGATATAAAAAACACACGGGCCGTTCATTCTTCTGATATACATGTTGATTCCCGAGGAGTATTTGAACAACGTAAACATCTCAAGATTAATAAAGAATAATTTGAAATTAAAGGTTATGCTCTCATCATGTGTATGCGAATAATTGTAGGAGTCGACTATGTAGTTTGGTCAAACACAAACCTATAATATTATCTTACGAATTCCTTACAATTATTTATTGTAATTAATCATTTTGTATTTAATATAACATAAAAATTTAAAACATAGTCCGATGACATTGGCCTTCGCAATGACAATTAATAAGAGTTAAAGACAATAACTTGAACGGGTAGGTTTGTTTCTACCTAGACCTGTATTTTCTCACGGACAGCTATATGTTGCACTTTTGAGAGTGAAATCAAGATCCGGCATAAAAATTCTAATGACAAACAAGGATGGGAAAGTGCATAAACGAACTACAAATGTCGTCTTCAAGGAAGTTTTTGACAATCTTTCTTAATTTACAATTTCAGTCTAATGTAGGATATTTGTGTTTTTCATATATTATGAACATTTTTCTTTTATAATCTTTCAGTCTAATATTAATACATTAATAAGGCATAAGAATGAATACCAAAGCCCGCACAAGGTGCATGCAAATAATCTAGTCCTATCTATAGCCTAACACCAGCTCAAAATTGAAGCTTCATATTAAGATATAACATTGGCAAAACCTCGTTGACTATGTAGTAACACATGACCTCTAAAGTCACGAAGAACCCAAGATGCTCCAGATGTCTTGTCCCTTGCTGACCATGACGTACCAATATTGCATTTCAAGAAACCAGCTTCCGGCGACTCCCATCTTTTAACCTGATGATAATGAATAGTTCGATCAGGAACTCGCATTTCTTGATCAATCTCCCAATCCAAAGCCTCCTCCTGAGATTTCTTAACAATACTAGAACACGGTAGAAAATGATTCTCAAACCAAATATGATCCCTGTAATTCTTCCACAAAATTCCACAACAACCATGGAGGCAGACCCATAATCTCTTTATGAAAGCGTGAATCCTCCATAACCTGAAAGATATAGTGAAAATTCGAATAAGGTCCTTCCACAGGAAACCCATAGACCGGTAATGGTATAGTTGAGAGCATCCAAGCTTGTCTAGCTATTGAGGAAGGTAACAAGATATGATTGATCGACTTATTTGCATCCCTACAAACCCTACACTCTTTATCAATCGTCACTCCTTTGGTTTGCAACCTTTCAGGTACAACTAATGCTCCACTTATCGCCTTCCATAAAAACATCTGAATCTTCTGTAAGGTTCTAAGGCCATCTCCATCGGACAGGATGTCTTCCTTCAGTATAAAATTAGTATTCATAATTAAATTTAAATAAATAACTAAACATTAAATCATTAAATATTAGATCCAATGTCAATAAGCCATGTGGCACCAAAGCATCTCAGATCATGTTTAGAAGGGTCTTCCGAGTATGTCTACGGACACTCCCATGCCTCTCTCTCATCATTTTATTTTTTCTATAATTATTTGTAACTAAAAAGCAGTTTAAAGACCTTCTCCCCAATGTGCGTTGGAGATGATCTAATATTCCAGCACTTTTCTTTCAAAGGATTGAGTGATGTAGGAGCGCAAACTTGAGCCTCCAGTTCACCGTTTGTATCACTCGTACCCTCCAATGATACCATCGTGTCTCTCTCTCTTCCTTCTGATCTCCCCTCACTTTTCTAGGTATTTTCCTCCAATAATGCAACCCCACCATTAAATTCTTATATTGAGCAGCCACTAGGATCGTCCACACTTTGTCATTCAAATCTGGACCCGTCAAGAGAATTTTTTTGTTACCCACATTCTTCTACACCTCCGTAGACTTCAAAAGCAACTTTTTCCGGTCCGCAAATTCCATTGCAACATCATCGTTAAGCTGCTTAATCATAAGCTCACTTTCCTTATGCACTGTCTCATCACCAACCATGCCACTAATATTTCTACGGAAACCAGGAACTTGCTCTCTTTCAGACACTACATCATGGGCATGGTTTGAAATATTCCTCAAGATACTTTGGAGATTACTATCTCCTCGATCCAACATAATTGGTTGAGGAACAAACTCTCAGCAACTGCAACATTTATGGCAAGTTGTTCTTTAGATATTCCCAACAAGTCCGACCCCATTAACATACCATTGTGAACTACGTCTTCCATGTTATCCAAAATCATGTTAGACCATGAGCTCTGGTCCTCCATTGTAGCGATACTCTTCCCTTTCAATATGCACAACTCCTCACTATGATGAGAAGTGTTATGTTCATCAATAGCCTGAGATGTAATAGCCACGGTTTTTGTGGCAGGCTGTCGTGATATCAAAGATTTCTCCACGAATGGACTTTTTTTTTGTCACATGTAAGTCTTTGACAACTAAAACACCTCTTCTTAACGTTTTCAAATTCAAAAGAGATTCGATGTATCTCTCCTATGGGTAGCGTGACCATCCTATGGTTCCTTAAAGGTTTCGTAATATATAAAAAAAAACTCGGACTTTAACGAATGCTCTGCTACGATTTCTAGTCTCATCAAGGTCCACAAATTCCGCTTTACCAAAACACTTCACAATCTCTTTGATAGTAGATTTTGTAAAGTGATCCATAGGTATATTTTTAACCTTGATCCACATAGAAGCAACCTGTAAGTAGTTCTCGGCCTTCTCTTCAGACCACTTCTCAATAGCAACACACCAGTCATCAACTGTCGAAGCTCCACCATCTAACACCTCTTTCATATCTTCCTCGTACTTAAATAAAATTTGAAACTTATCAGGGGACAAGGCTATCCCCCGTACTTTGTTTGCCCCCTACTTCCGAGGTAAATCCCAAATTGCATTAGCCACTTTCCGAGCCTCAGAGTTTAGCAACTTTCCCACGATACTCATCTTATTAGCTTCCCGTGAAGAGAATTCAGGTGTATCCAGGATTAACAAAGGTTCATCATCAGTAAGCTTCATCGAAAGCAGAGCTTCATCCAAAGAGGTCTCCATCACGCCTTAATGAAGACGCAACCGTAAGTTTGTCGAAGTAAGATTAATCCAATTTGGACGTAACTACCACATCACCTAAGTATCCCTAAAAAGTAGCTCACGGAACCCTATAGCCTCAGAAAATCCGATGTGTTCAACTCTTCTCGTGACAAGATAGGTTTCTTAGGTTATAAGTCAAGCAATTCAACAACAAAAAGAAAAATTCTTGAATAAGTCGGCAGACAAAAGTTTACCGCCCCGAAACCAAGCTCTAATTCAATCAGACTTTAGAAGTATGATATGAAGAAAAGATCTTAAAGCCCCAACAGACACGGGGAACAAACTTTTATTTATAATTTCAAAAATGATTTATTATTTATTATTTAATAAATATTATTTTATTAATTATAAATATTGTAGTTAATTAAGGGCAAACATGTATTTTTACCATATAATTAGTGGTATATGTGGAACTTTTTGAAGTGAATGATATTTTTGGAACATCTTTTTATTTTGGTGGTATTTTAGAGAATTTCCCTTTTATTGATTGTGTGAAGTGAACTCAAGTTCTAATTTTTGTCTATTTAATGTGAGGTAATATAAAAGATCATTAAATAATCACCGTCATGAACATTAATGTTAGTGATAAAAAAAATTTAATTTATTAAATATGCATTTAAATAGTAGAATAGACACATGTCACCATTTTAGACGACACATGACAGTTTCTCAAAGCTGTTATAGGGTATTCAAAAGTATTATATAAGATATTTACTGATCAAACCGGATATTTATACTTTTATAAAATTATATTTGTATTTGATTTTTTCTTTCAAATAGTAAATTTTATTATTTGATATGCTTTATACAAGTACAAATATTTGTATGTTTTGGGTCGAAACAAAAACTAAATTGAATTAATGGATTATTTTTCCAACCCTAGTTATATTGTATAAAAATAACGGACTGGATCGGATATTTGACCTTTTAGAAAACAATATTGGTACTTGATTTGTTTTTTTTTTACGAATACTGTATTTTATTATATGACTAGGTGGATATCCGCACGTAGTGCGGGTTTTGTTTCGTTATAGTTTTCTGTTAGAATATTTAGTGATGTTTTGTTTTAATATTTAAGGTGTCTCCTATTTGTAAAAAATAAAATAAAAACAAAATGTAATCATATTTCACAACAATGCTATATATATTTATTTCAAAATGTTTAAATCTTTGATAGTTCCACTATATTACAAAGAAAAGTAATTGTGAGAATATCATTTCAAACCATACAAACTTCAGTAACTTGTGAGTGTGAGTGACATATGGAGTATTATTAGGAAAGTTGAGGAGAAAAATATAGTCAGTGATTTGAGATGCGGATAATCAAATTTCATATGACTATCTTACCAGGCAAACTTAGTGAAAATCAATTAGGTTTAAAAGACCATAATAGCCAATACTTCATCCTCTCAATAAGAAAGAACAATCATGTAAAATGATGGATCTACACATGTCATGGGGGCACATTGTTTGTTTAAATTATTCAAAGATATGAAGATATCAATATTTATAGCTGTACATTCACTATATCTTTTTACACGATTATTATTTATCTAGATAGAAAACAAAAGCAAGAGTCGATATTTATACTATATACAATCCACTCATCGACATACCATTTTTTTCTCACTAAACAAGCAATATTAATATACATTTTTTTGAAAACGTTTATTGATTTTTAGCTTTAATTTTTTTCCAAAATAAAAATATATTAAGGGAAACTTGTTTTCCTAGAACCGAGCATCAAAGGATATATCTAAAGGATATGTAGTTGTAAATGAATGTAATTCTAAGAACTGAGACATGAAGAAGTTCTCAATAATGTAGGTGACTGATGCGGCTCATGCGGGGCTGAAACACTCTAATCATGGGGTGAGAAGTCCATATTATTTAACCCACAACTTGACAATCCCTAAAATATTACAAAACCATAACTTATAAAACATACCATAGTTTTTAAGTGAAAGAAAGCTAACCAAATTTGAAACTATCAAGTCATGTTGTAGGCTCGAGAACCATGTTTTAAAAATAATCGTAATTGGTTCTCATCTAATATTATTGTGAGTGAGTGTATTTTTAATTAGGTTAAAATATTTTTTTTTTTTTAAATAAAGCTTTTATTTTGTGATTTTTACATGTATTATTTTTTGTGGAGTTTTGGTTCTCGCCACGTCATATTGTCATGTCGTATTGTTGTTAATAAGTATATATTTAAAACCAAATTACTATAATTTTATTTAAACAAATTTGTCAAATTACTATAGAGTCATAAGAATGTGGGTTTAAAATGATGTTATGAATTATGGATTGTAGCATATATAGATATATATGGTTAATTTATTTTATTATTAATTAATTTTATCTTTAGTGTCAAATGAGGATATATGTGTCATTCTTACAATGAGCCACATGTCCTTACCATGAAGAATGTCCTTCTCTTTTATATACTAGATTTGTATTTGACTGTTTACAATATTTATATTTTCGAATCGAATGAAAGCAAGCAAATAGCAAACTAAATAAAATTTAGGGAAATTGCATTGTATACTAGATTTTTGGTCAATAATTAGTTTCTATAAATAAAAAATTGATTTCATATTAAAATGGAAAAGCAAGATTACTCATACACTCTCTTATATAAGATTACTATCATACTTTTTCTTTTCCTTACATGTTTTTTACTTTACTCAAAAAAATAATTTATTGATTATTTTTTTTTTCACAAATTATAATTATGTAACTCTCACTCTCTCTCTTCATTGTTCTCCGTACATTCATTTTGTTTTTAGATTAAAGTGATTCATCTATACAAATGGTTTGTTGTTGAGATTATATTCCTCTAAATAAATATTTTATAAGGTATTGTAATTATAAAGTCACAAATGAGTTTTTATAAGGTTAAAACTCTAGTACTAAGTACAATGAAAGTTATATTAAATTATACCATGAAATATATATTGAAGTAATCACAGTGAATTATACAATGACTATATATTGAACTATAAAATAAACTATATATATCATAGTTAATTTTATAGTTCACTATATATATAGTTGACTATTTAGTGATTTACATAGTGAACTATAATATATCACTATGTAATTCATTCTTTTAGGTAAAAATTAGATAGATAAATTTGAGTTTATTTAGATCTATTTTTTTGGTAAAAGTTGGAGAGAAAAATTTGAGGTTATCCAAATATGTTTTTGTGGTTGAAAAATTGGGGAGATAAATTTGAGTTTATCTTACAAAAAAATGTGAAAGAAACAAAAGAAGATGTTGTGGCAATGATATAATTTTCTACTAATTTAATGAAGTTTTGAGTTTATTTTATGTCATCTAATTTTGGCACAAAAACCAATATACACCTAATATTCCGTAAAATTTAATGAATATTTTTCCAACTTTTTTTTTTCTTTGTCAACTGAGAATATTTTTATTAAAATGGAGTTAAGGCCCAAGCACAATATTACAAGTCTAATGCATATTAAAATAATACAATTAGCCTAGGAATTACTACAACAATAAATAAAAAAAGTATATTTTAATAATGCATCTGCTTCCCTGTAGAGAAGGGCTAGGTGACACTAAATTCTACCACGAGAATTCAACTTCTTAAGATTCTCATATTTCTGCCGCATATGCTGAAAACGGAAGCCTCATAGGAGGATTTGTTTCGATCTAGAAGAAACATTATCAACCGAACAAGGAAACTAAGAACTTGAACTTTGAATCTGAGGAAACTACATCTTATGAATTAGGGAAAGAACTATTCTCTCTAGATTCAAGAACAAGCAAAGGTTTAAGGACTAAAATCTGGTTCGAGCTTTCCAATATACTGAAAGTCTAACGTAAGACAGAAGATACAAAATAAAACCGAGAGAACTTGGAGACGGATCGAGATCTAAATAGAAAATTAACCGAGTTATGTCGAAGTTAAAAATCGATTAACATAGGAACTAAGTTCAAAAACAAAAAGAAAACTAAAAAGAAAACAAGAAAAACTATATACAAAACACGAAGCTGGTAAATGCCGGATTCCGGCCGGTCTAATCAGAAATTTTTAAAATTTATTATTATAGAGATGACAGATAGAATAGGGTAAAGAGAGAGAGTTAACTTATTTTTTTAAATTAAATATTTTCCAACATTTAAGTGGTATATATAAGTAATTTACAAAGCAAGTGAGGTTATTCACCTAATTGTCTCTAATTCTTAAATATACCAACAATTGTGTGCCTCTGTATGTGTCTGTGAGTGTTTAGACGTGTCAGCTGCTCTCGGACGTGGATTCTATATTTTTATTAGTCCACTGACGAGTTCAGACTAAATTCAAATAATGTGCAAAACGATGAAATTTAAACTACTTAATTCACATGTTGATAAAAAAAAAAAACTACTTAATTCACATAATTTTGATAGTTCTTCACAATAGGAAACGCGTCGATTTTTGCGTATCTATGTGCTATATTATATTTTCTGATTAGCTATATGTCTTACAAAAGAAAATACTAAAAAAAATTACAACTTAATTCATTTCTAAGGTTGACAATGTCTTTCAAGAAACAAACGATACCAAGAGGAACTGACGTGTTCCCCCACCTATCCAATAGTATTATCGAAAAGAAATACTACAAATTAGTTAAAATTATGATGGAGTTGGAGAATAAACTGTAACCAATACACTCGATTTGAAGCAAGGGCATTTCGGGAATCTGGTCGAGTTCAATGGCCAGACAAAAGGGTGTTTTCGTCAGAATTGAGAAGAACGAAGGACGAAGAAACTAGGTCCACTGTCCAAGAAAAATGCTTAATATTCAAAAATTAAAAATGAAAAAAACCGACCGACCGATAAATAAATTAATAAATGAAATGTGTGAATTTCTGTGAGAAAAGAAAACTTCTTCTTCTTCTTCTTAAGCTTTTTCTCTGTTCTTCTTCTTCTGCTTCGTGTCACTATTTGAATCTGGTTTTCTCCTTTCCCTTTTCCCCCGAATCTGTTTCTCTCTCACGTCTTAGATTTTGAAATCAAGCAATCTCTTTCTCCATGTTTCACCCTCTCAATCTTTCCACTTCTGTCGTCTAGTGACAATTGGGGATTTTCCAGCTCCGATTCACCGTTTTTCGATCGATTTAGGAAGATACAGATTCAGATTTTGTTTATTCACACGGATTTGGTTGGAAAAATGGCGAAGCGTGGATATAAGTTGCGTATCCTTATTCTGCCGATTTTGTTTGATTCTTGAGCTACAATGAAATTCAACAATAATCACTGATTAGCTATGGTTTTTATTAACATCAATCTTTAGTTTATTTATGTTTGTTGGTAAAAATGCTGTTTATGAGCTTCAGTTTTATTAGCATTTCAAGAATTCTGGGTCATATGTTTCTGTCCTTTTCTGCTTAACTAAACCAATAGCAGAGGCTGCAAAACTGATATTTTCTGGCTATGTTGTCTGTGAAACATCTTTTTAATTCTTTGTTCATCGGCTTTATGTGTTTTATCCTCTCGGGTTGCTTCAAAAGGATGTTCATTTGTTGATCTGTTTTTGTTAAACTTGACTTGATATGGAAACTTCAGAGGAGTTTTTGGCACATTCTGCAAACGTAAATTGCCTGAGTATCGGAAAGAAAACATCACGGCTCCTTATAACTGGGGGTGATGATTACAAGGTCAACCTTTGGGCCATCGGCAAGCCTACTTCATTAATGGTCTCTTTCACATCTTCTTAATGTGTATATCCACGAGTTTCCTTCCTTTAATACCTTGGATAGAAGAATGATGCTTTATTCTTTTCTTGTAGAGTTTATGTGGACATACTAGTCAAGTGGATTCAGTAGCTTTTGACTCGGCT
Organism: Aurinia saxatilis; assembly: GCA_900406295.1. NCBI lineage: Eukaryota > Viridiplantae > Streptophyta > Magnoliopsida > Brassicales > Brassicaceae > Aurinia > Aurinia saxatilis. The sequence goes on along the minus strand of OVAP01000311.1, from coordinate 25,277 downwards.
GAAGTTTTGGTGCTTGCCGGAGCTTCTTCGGGTGTGATAAAGTTGTGGGATCTAGAAGAAGCAAAGAGTTAGTTCATTGATTTTCTACTCTCCTTTTAAATATTTGTTGCTCCTTATATTCGTAGCTACTTTCATCTAATACTAAATACCCTTTTGAATTATTATCTGTGTGGGTTACGAGTCTTGTAATTTGAGCCCTCGATCAGTGTAGAATTATGAGGTCTAACATTTTTACTATTGCTCTTGAAGTGTAGTGGTTCGAGCTCTTACTGGACATCGATCCAATTGTTCTGCTGTTGAATTTCATCCTTTTGGTGAATTTTTGGCATCGGGATCAACTGACACGAATCTCAAGATTTGGGACATTAGAAAGAAAGGATGCATACAGACATACAAGGGTCATACTCGTGGTATCAACACTATCAAATTTTCTCCCGATGGTCGCTGGGTAGTGTCTGGAGGACTTGACAATGTTGTAAAGGTAAGAACATGAATTATCAATAAATGGATATTGTGCATTGTATTTCTTCCGAACCATGCTCCTTTAACGTCAAATACAATAGGTATGGGATTTGACTGCTGGAAAGGTTATACATGATTTTAAGTTTCATGAAGGACCTATTCGTTCGTTAGACTTCCACCCACTTGAGTTCCTCCTAGCCACAGGTTAGTCTGTGATTCTTTATTATTCAGGCATTTTTGGGGTAATAAGGTCTCAGCTTTTGTTGGTTGTTTGACTATCAGTCCTTCTCTATTCATACACTCCCTATTTATTATTCAGGTTCTGCTGACAGGACTGTAAAGTTCTGGGATTTGGAAACGTTTGAGTTGATTGGATCTACACGACCAGAGGTACTAAGCTGTTATCAGGTTGTAGTGTCACTAGATACTATTTTCTAGAGAATCTATCACAAAGTGTTTTAACTTTTATTACGTTGAAGCATGATCACATTGAAGGGAAACCTCACACATTAACAGTATCAGAAAATTGCTTAGTATGATCTTGCAGTGAAGAGCGTATTATAGAGATTCTAAATGGTAGTTTGGTTATTATAGAGGTATCAAAGAAGTAAATAAAATTAACTTGAGTCCTCAACGTAGCAGCTATTAATTATAGTTTTAGCGTTGAGCTGGCTTTGTAGTCTTATCTCAGAACTTTCTAGTTACAGTTTTTTTATTGGCATGTGCTTTTCCTTGCCTCACAGGCTACTGGAGTTCGTTCAATCAAATTTCATCCGGATGGGCGAACCCTTTTTTGTGGTTTGGATGATAGCTTAAAGGTTTGTTCTGTCTTTTTGATGGGCTATACCATATTTAGACTCCAGAATCAGTACACTGATATCATTAGCTGATGTTCATAATTCAGGTTTATTCATGGGAGCCAGTGGTTTGCCATGATGGTGTTGATATGGGATGGTCAACACTTGGTGACTTATGCATCAGCGAAGGGAAGCTTCTAGGTTGTTCATACTACCAAAATTCCGTAGGGATTTGGGTCTCAGATATATCAGTATGTCAGCAGTTGTGACTCTCCATACCTTCCGAAACTTATGTGAAAGTTGATAATCAAAGTTTTTCGAAGGCTCATGCTCTTTTTTCTTTTTTTTTTCTGTAATCATAATCAGAAGATTGAACCATATGGCACTGGATCTGCGGATAAAAAGGAATGCACGGAGAAAATACTCAGTGTTCTGGACGATCAATCTTCTGAGAGAATAAGGATTTCCCCCAGGCGAGACTCATCTCCAGATTATGAGACAAAAGAGATAAAAAACATATACATCGACTGTGAGTGGATGTTAAATTTGTTCTAATATTCTTTCTACCTTGACTTTATTTGAAGCTTGTTATTTTCAAGTAAGGTATGCGTAGCTTTTTGTTTCTCAGAATCAGTTGCATTCTAGTTTAATAAGGCCCTGTGCGCTAGCTTACTAGTTACTGTCATGGTACCTATCAAATCATCAATTTAGTGCTTAACTCCAGTGGACTGTGAACTGAGAACGCTAACTCCAGTTGACTTATCTAGTGATAGAAAGCTATCTTAAGCTTAGGCCAGCTCTAGTCATATTTTTCTTTAGTACATGTTAAGTTTGTTGCTAAATTTGTAGCTAAGTTTGGTCTGTTTTTCTGAATAAAATGAATATCCATAGTCATCATTGTTAGCTGGATCGTGATTTTCAATCTGTAATGTCAGTTTGTATGCTGCATCTGAGTAATTATGTGCTTTTCTCGCTTCTGTATTCTTACTGATTATATTTGGTCTAATATTCTCTCTTCTCTTCGAAGCCACAGGTGGAAATTCAGTTGCACATAAGCCAGCCTCGCTAAGTACTCCGAAAGTCAATGCAACACCAACTGGACAAGCAGGGGATAAGTCTTTCATAGTTCATAGTGATATTGGGAAAGACTCTTCTGATTCAGGAAAGGAATCTATCACTTTCTCAAGAACAAAGCCGGGCATGCTGCTGAGACCAGCTCATGTAAAAAAAACGCCCACAAAGTTTGGTGAAGCTAAGCAGTCTATGGCTGTTCAATCTGAGCTTCCAAAACAAAGCGGATCAGACAATGAGAAAGAGCTGAATACTACGACTGCATTTGATTCAAAACAAAGTGTTAGAAAACCATTTGATGCGAATGATTCTATCATCAAAAGTATAACCAATAAGTTTGAAAAAGCTTTATTTCCAGAATCACCAAGTGATGAAAAGAAATGTAGGTTCTCCTGTTCTCACTTTCAGTCTCATCTGATTTGAGCTTTCTGATCATCTAATCCTATCTTATTGGTAATCTTTTACAATTTTCTTCAGCTATGCTGCTGAAACCGCCTCGTGGACAGACCTCACCAAATACCAAGTACAGTGAGATAAGATTGGCGGTGTCTCTTGATTCTGGAATTTTAGGTAGTAAAAAAGGTGGTTTAGAGGACTCAAGAGACGTAGACTTGACAAAGGGGCCTGTGGATGATAGAGGTAGTAACCCGCATGAGGAGGATTTTCGTAATAAGGTCATTTTAAGCAAGCCAGAAAGACTTCTATCACCAGAGAAAGCTGGGGATGAACTAAAAAGTAAGTACTTAATTCAGAATAACACAATTCTCAAACTTGTGCAACTTATATCTGTTGGGCTGTCACTTTTGTTTGCAAACTGTGTAATATGTGTGAGTTACCAAATAAAAAGACAATGACACAAGATGAAGTCAATTTAGAAGAGCTATTTTATAGGTTGAAGTTACTGAATGATGTAATGTGGAAAAAGATGATTAAGCCAGCAGAGAAGTCATAGCATTAGCTCCTAGGTTGCTACATCCGAAATTTTAGTTACTTTTTGTACCGAACTGCTGATAAGCCATTAAAGTTTATGTGGGGCACCGTGGAACATGGAAAGTTGGGCAGAACAATGATGCTGATGTGGCTTGAACTTCAATAGCTGTTGAAGGAATATGATAAGTTAGATTAGTCTTTGCTTACTGTTTATATTATAAGTAGAGGCAGAAGAATATAAATAGAAGTAGCAGAATACCATTGGAGGTTAGCTTAATGGTAGCCCAAACAGAATTGGGAGCTGAGATATCTCCAAAACTGTCTTGTGTGCTCTTGAGAGAGATTTTATTCAGTTCAATATTTCTCTTTGCTTCTTCTATTTTGATAACTTAAACCCTATCAACTGCGTCATAGTTTTCCATTACCAGTTGGGGAGTTTACTTTGTTCTCAGGGATACAATTAGTTTGTTGGTCATTGATATAAATATTATGTTGTGTAGGCGTTGAATCCCCTGGAGGTAGCAAAGATTTAAACCCTGTGAAGGTTGTTAGAGGAGGTTAGCCATTAAAAAATTGCTGTCTTTGTTTTTCTTTAGTTGCGTATAAGCCATCTGGTTATTGATTCCCTAACAATGGGTATGTTTGCAGTAAAAGTTGTTTCCGGGAGGACACGATCGTTGGTTGAGAAGTTTGAGAGAGGAGAAAAAATTACTCATTCTGAAGATAGAGCAGCCAGTGCAACAACAGATCAGAACACTAATGCTGTGCAGGAAGAGCCTCAGACAACATCAATACAGGCAGTTAGCACGACGTCGACCCAGGTAATGCCAGTTAAAGATGATCAGGCAACTAACTTGACGACAGTTGACGCTCCAGCGATATCAACCCAACGAACTAGGAGTATTTCAGCACAAGTAATACCTGTGGTACTCAGTCGAGACACAGACATGACAACTAATGTGCCTCCTGTGACATCAACTCGACCTAACAGGACTTCTGTAACTAATTTGATATCTGATGAGTCTTCTGTAACATCAATACGACAAGCTAGGTCATCTCCACCCCCAGTTGCGCCTGTGGTACACATTCAGAGTCAGACGGCTAATATGAAATCTGATGAGTCTTCTGTAACATCAACAGGACAAGCCAGGTCATCTCCATCCCCAGTTACACCTGTGGTACACAATCAGAGTCAGACGGCTAACATGAAATCTGATGAGTCTTCTGTAACATCAACACGACAAGCTAGGTCATCTCCACCCCCAGTTACGCCTGTGATACACAATCATAGTCAGACGGCTAACATGAAATCTGATGAGCCTCATGTAAAATCAACTAGACCACGTAGGACTTCTTCAGCGCGAGTAATACCTGTGATGCTCAATCAAGCGACTAACACGTATGATGAGCGCCTAGTGCGATCAACCCGATCAGCTAGGACTTCTCCAGCCCGAGTACTGCCTATGAAACTCAATCAAGCGGATAAATTGTCATCTGATGAGCCTCCAGTTGGATTTACACCACCAGCTAGGACTTCTTCCGCCCGTGTAAATCCTGGGAAACTCAATCAAGGAAGTAACGTAACATCTGATGCATCTCATATTACATCGAGACAGCGTTTTAGCCCAACTCATATTCTGGCAAAACCGGGGGCACTTGCTCAGCAGGTGACTGATATGACACTGGATGAGGCACATATTACACAACCTCAACCAGCTTGTGAAATCTGGACCCAGGTAAGCGTCAAATGAAAAGTTTGGGCAACTAATCAAATAAAACTTTATCCATTTTTGAAATGTAGCTTCTTGTATAATTTGATCTAGTAGTTACCTATGCTACACAAAATATATGAAACTGCAAGGATGACATATGGAAAAGATCTGTATTCATAACAGTTATTTGATCTATTTGGGTTGTGCAGAAGGAAGAGCCTCAAATATCTGAGAGGGAGATTGAAGTTGACATTAGTGAGACTTTAATGCAAACTCATAGTGAGTTCTTAAACACTCTTCAATCAAGGTTGACAAAACTACAGGTAACTTCATTAATTCATTTATAGTCATTGTCTTCTCGTGATCATTTTCTTATTATTGGTTTCTGCTCTCAGCTTTTTTGGTTATAAATGTGGGTTAAGTGGTTGAATTTGTACAAAAATGCAGATTGTGAGACATTTTTGGGAGCGTAGCGATATTAAAGGGGCGATCATGGCCTTGAGAAAGCTGTCGGATCACTCTGTATGTATTCTAGTTGATCAGTTTTGCCTGTCTTTTTATGCTTAGATGTCTAGATAAAGCTGGCTGACTCAGTTATCTGGAGCAGGTTCAAGCAGACGTGATCAGTATTCTAACAGACAAGACAGAGATTCTAACACTGGATCTGTTTTCCCAATTAGCACCTGTCCTCACAGGCTTATTGGGCAGCAGGACTGAAAGGTAATTATCTTATTCTATCTGTCCACAGACTGTGATTTGCTATGAGTAGTGAGTTTGAGATATAATTTCATCCAACAGAAGAATGCAACAATGTCTTATCAGCTAAAATCACATGCGATCTCAATTCTGTATAGGCCTGTAAATGTCTCCTTGGAAATGCTCTTGAAGCTTGTAGCAGTGTTCGGTACAGTTGTACAATCAACGGTTTCAGCTCGACGAGTTGTTGGTGTTGATCTTCATGCAGAAGAAAGGTACTTAATATTTCCGCTCCTCCTTTATCCTTATGCCATATCTTTTGCAATACGTAATTCTCTATTATTAGAAAGTAAAACAAAATAGAAGAATTGCAGGTTGCATATCTGCCAAAGTTGTTATGCGGAATTGCAAAAGATTCAGAAGATTCTTCCACTACTGACCAGGTAATAAAAAACCATCCTTAAGAAACTGCTAAAACTTAGTTCTGAATCATCAATATCAAGCTTTTAAACGATGGAAAGTATGATAGCTGTTGGTCGGTATTCATCTTTGGTTGTGTAATTTTCTCCCCCCTTGTTTTACTCTCTTCCATCCGATTACAGAAGAGGTGGTCTTGTAGCAAGAAAGGCTCAAGAACTAAACCTAGTTCTTCAAGTACCATAGCTCCAGGATCAGATTTAAGACCACTCAGCGTCACTTACAAACTGTAACCGCTCTCACTGAGTTTTCCAATCTGTACATTACCAAGAACTGTCTGTCTTCATGTTCATCTTGGCGGTTTTGTACCTGTTACTTTGAAGATTCGCTGAAGCAGTCTCTTGAGGTGATTTTTGAGATATAATCACCCGGGAAGAACACACACAAAAAGCGGTATATGCTGTAAATCAACTTGTCTGTGGGATTAAAGCTGTGCTTCAGATTATTGATTCTGTAGTTCTCAAGTGTTAAGCTGAGCTGGAAATTACATTGTCTGTCTCCATTTGGATGTAATGTGCAATCTATAATGAGAAGATCCATCGGTATATGAGAATTCATTCTGCAATCGACTTTAATCCCCTGACAAGTATCTAAATTTTTAAATGGTCGTGTGGAGGTTAAGAAAACGGATTTATAATCTACGAAATTAGATAATGAAATCTTCTTAGATAGTAATTACTAATTAGTACTGATGATTGTGGTTATTGGGAAAAGAGATTAGCGAATGTACGAAGTATCTTGTTTCTTTTTCAAATGATGAACAAAGAAAAGAGAAATAGCAAATTTGAACTCCATTTAGTTATTTCTGAAAAAAACAATACTCCTCATATTAACACAGGTGTAGAATATATTAAAAATTATTAATTTTAAAAATCAGATTCTAATTAGTAATCTGTAAAATTGTGTCATGGTTCCAACCCATCCAACAATATATTTGATCAATACAAATTAAAATTTTAATATAATTTAATAATTAGCATTGAAATAGTTTGTTCATTATCCAAAATGGAATGATATGCATTGAGATTTTCACTATCCACTAAAAATATAAATTCAAACTAAGTTTGGATTAGGGCATAGAAAGCAATGTTCTCTAAAAATAGTTTTGGGAGAGTAGGAGATTTAAGTATCCTTCAAGTTGTGGTAATGACAAAAGAATTTTTTATTTTTAAAGGAAAAGAAACAAAAGATAGAACAATTCTGTTAAATGGATTACTTTATTTAGGAAAAAAAAACAAAGGCACACAAATCTAGTCCAAGTCTTTGTTCAAAAACAGACCATCTTCTTGCCCTTTTGAAGAAAAACAAAACAAATTAGAACCATCAATTTTTCCATTTACAATCGTTGAGCCAAGCTATTCGTCAACCTTTTCTCTCCCCGCCTCAGATTTTTTTTTTGTTTTTCTTTCTAATTTTTTGAATTCTCTAATTTAATTTTTAATTTCCAAATTATTGGTCGGAAAACCGCCTTTCGTCTCCGACACATCCTGTTCGGCTTTTATTTTCCCCCAAATTTCTTGTCTTATCTTTACCAGATTATATAAAAAAAAATTCTTTGTTTTTTTGGTTTTTTCTTTTTGAGAATCGAGTGGTCGTAGGAAGGAAAATTAGGTGTTAAACACGAACACGCTAACGTGCGCCGTAGAGGGGGTGCGTAGTTTAATTTTCTTTTTCAAAAATCAAGTAGCGCGTAACGTACACGCGAATTAATTTTGATGGTAATGATGAGGATGGAGAGTAGTGCTTGGGGAACATGGGAGGAGCTTCTTCTCGGCGGCGCCGTTCTCCGCCACGGAACCGCCGATTGGACCGTCGTCGCTCACGAACTCCGTTCTCATTCTCTTCCCGACATTCTCACACCTGAGGTTCGCTCTCTCTCTCTCTCTCTCTCTCTCTCTAGATCACTTTCCTTTTTTCCCTTCAATTTCATTTCAAAATTGAGATCAGATTTAATGTCAGGACTTTTTTGTTTGTTTAAGCAAAACTTGTTTGTTATGTTACCTGTGAAATCGAATTTTAGAAATTAAAAGAGAGACACGAAAAAGCTTGACGCAAAAACAGTGTTTGTTGTCGGTGGAATGAATTTAGAAGCATATATTCATCACTTGTGTGTCAAGAAATACATATTTAGGGTCAACTCAAACAATGCATTTTCGTCTTCATTCTAGATACTTTCAATCTGTAAATGATACATAACCTCATTGAATTTGAAGTTTCTTTGATTCACACAAACTAGAAATTACAAAATGTCTTTGTGGATGTGGTACTGCAGACTGAGTTAACTCAATGATTCAGATGTTGTTGTCTCTCCTCTAATTGCAGATTTGTAAAGCCAAGTACAAGGACCTGCGTAAACGTTATTTGGGATGCAAGTAAGTACTTTTTCTGTCTTGCCTGTTACTTAGACCGTTATATCTACTGTACTGACAGTTATTTACCTTCTTCAAGAGCTTGGTTTGAAGAGCTTAAGAAGAAACGAGTGGCTGAGCTTAAGGCAGCTTTACTTCAATCTGAAGGCTCCATTGGGTTAGCACTCGTTTCTAATCACTGACTTCTTGCTTATCATTAGCTTGTTCCTAGCTTGAATGTTTTCGTATCTTTAAATCCAGAATCAAAATGTGCAATCCTGAGCTATACTAATCCGTTTTCAGGTCGCTGGAATCAAAGCTTCAGAGTCTGAAATCAGAAAGCAACGATGATTGCCAACAAAACAATTATGATTCTAGTCGAACTGTGTCACTTGAACCCTCCCCAAAATCCGAAGGCGGAGGAGAATGTACAAGCAAAGATACATCCAAAGACTTGTCATCAGCTGGTAGTTTTACACAACAGGACCCGACCACAACGCATTGGTCACCTGAATCTAAGTCAGAAGCTCCAGCAATAACGGAGCAAGACAAGAAGAATAAGAATATAATGCACGGCGACATTTTTGAATCTATGTACGGATTAGAAGGAGGACAAGTGCTTCCGAGCATGAGGAAGAAACGAGGCAAGAGAAAACGAAAAGATTGCAGCGGCAGTAAAGAAGTAACAGTAGTTAGTGCAGTGGAGGAAAGCGATTTGTTGGATTCTTGTGCAGATATTGGTAGCATTTCTAGGTGTAAAGACGCTCCTTCTACTAGCAATACTCAAATTCGAGGTCACGGTTTGGTTGTACCCGAGGAACTTATGAAGATATACAACACTATCACACAGAACGAATGTGCTCTCGTCTTCCGTAGACGGCTTGATAGCCAGGTGATGATCATATCTTCTTGCTTTCTTAAAACCGCCTGTTTTGCTTAAGTTCTTGCGTTGTTATTGCACTAAACAGAAAAGGGGAAGATACAAGAAACTGGTCCGGAGGCATATGGATTTAGACACTATAAAAGCGAGAATCAATGGTCGTTCAATATCTTCAGCGAAAGAGCTTTTTGTGGACTTTCTTCTGGTGGCAAACAACGCAGCCATTTTTTACTCTAAGAACACTCGTGAGCACAAATCCGCAGTGTCCCTTAGAGACATTGTCACAAAATCTCTGAGACATTATTTGACAGACGATCATCATCATCATCGCAGCAGCATTACTACAAGCACCAAGGTTCCGGTTCTTCCTAAAAAATCTACATCTGCTGGTGTCAAAACGAGCCCGGCAGCTAAAAAGCCGAGAACCGGGGCGCACCTTAAGACGGTTGTGCAGGATATGGTGAAGACTTCAAGTGGAGGTAAAAAAAGGTTTGTAACGGATGTACCAGCTGTTACTGTGAGATCCACAGCGGCAGGTAAGAAATGCACGGTGGTAGAAAAAAGAAGAGACGGTAGGCAAGTGATTCGAGGACTTGATTCTCCTGTATTGACTGGGAGGAAGCGGAGTCGGATGAGATGATTCTAATGGGTGGCTTTGCTCATTTGAAATGTTGCTTCATGTGTTGATGGTAGTTAGGTAGAGAGCTTATTTGATTAGTAAACTTCATATTTGGGTTAATCTGATATGCAGGAGTAGATACTCTTAGATCATTGTTGAAACAAATTGATTAAGAAATGTACATTAATCATGTTGTTAAATTGTTAAAAAAAACATGGAAGATAATATCAATAACTTGTTTTGGCGTTTACTTGGAAGTAGGGAGCTATTCCCATGCATTTTGTGGTATTTTTAGAAATCATGAAATAAAAAGACTTTTTAAGGAGTGGAATATGAACTCGCTAAGATCGTAAAATTAGCCGGCAATGAGTGTAACCAGTCCTACTCAAGCTAAGCTTTTGGCACCTAGAATGTCGGTATATACTACAAGATATTAAGATAGATGGTTCATGGAAGACCTCGGAACCAACCTCGTGATTGGTTGGATTTGTAGTCAACAAAACCAGACTATACTTCTAAGCGGAAGCAGCATCGGAAGAAGTCTATCATGCATTCACTCTAAAATCGAGGCACTCATGTGGGCTATGACAATCATAATGGAGCGAGAAATACCGTGTGCTTTCTTTCTGACTGATTGTTAGACTTGGTGAAGATTATCTAAGACCCAAATGACTGGACGACTTTCGACATTCTATTAGAAGCTTCTCAGAGAGTTACGTGATCGAGTGTTATTTGGCAGAAAACTATATTACATGTTCTGATTTCGGGTCTGGGAGACATGAGTTTTGATACATAGTCTCTTACTCAACTAAAAAAAAAGACTAGAGTTGGAAACATTGTTAATATCGAGAATAATTCATACATACGTTTCTATATCAATCTTTTCAAGCCAGAGATTATATATAAAAAAAAAAAATTCTATGACCGATGTTTAAACATATATGTTCACATGTTTTCATTGATTTAATTCAAATTTCAATTAAATTTGAGATGTTAAGAAGCCACAACCCAATATTTATCGATCTATGTACATTTAGTTTTTATTTCTTTAATTTGAACAATATAAAATGCGAGTTTGAACCACTAGTTATATATACAGTGACATCATTAGCTTGCACAAAAGATTCGGTTAAATCTTAGTCCACGTATATACATAGTATACTTTTGGAAGATAAAATTTATGTATATTTTAATATTATTTTCCTTACAAGCCATGCAATTCAAGATATCAATTTCCATTAAATAATTTTCCCTGCTAATTTTCTTCATGTTATCTTTCTAACTTTTATGTAAACCACCAAATGAATTATCTTCTTACCACATCAAAAAACACTTGAAAACGAAGAACAAGCGAGGCGAGGCTATGATGAGGAAGAAGAAGAAGGTGATCTATTACAGTTTTCTCTTATTGTTTAAGTGGAGTCGAAGATACCCTTATCGCAAACTCTTTAATGTATCAATATATTTAGAATCTGAGTTATATTATACATTGCAAAAAGTATATAGATCTGAATTTACTAGTTTTCTTAAAATAAGCATATATGATATCGATTGATTAGTACGATGGTCCAACTAAATAACATCTTAAATTGGATTATTTAATAAAGATTTAGTTTTTGCATCCCAAGATCCATATAAATTATATTGTGTCTCATTTCTTCCAGCATATTCTTCACTAGACGCTTTCTTATTGCTGTTTTTTGCTTAGGGAAATCAAAAAGATGATGAGAATATGCCAGTTACACTGAAACAAGTCAAGAAACAACTCGAAAAAGATAGGTTTCTGAGTATCAAGGTAAAACACTTTTGGTTGCTTCCATTTGTTCTTTCTGCTATTTATACATCTTATTATGAAAAGAGATGAGGGAGTTATAGATATTTTTAAAGGGGATAGCTACACTACTTGTTACATATATACCTATATATGATAATATGGTAGCATAATCTTTGATTATTTTTTTCTTTTTAACAACCACACATTAAATAAATCAAATAATCAAAAGGAAACTGGGTGCCCAAAGAGGTGGACGATTATTTACATAATCAAATTATAAAGATCTAATGCATGCCGATCGAGCCAGACAGTCTACCCTTGAGTTCGCCCGTCAAATATAGGCCAGGGAGAAGGAAGGAAATCGTCCTTTAAACTCACCGAACGCATCTAACATGATATAAAAAGCTAGCCAATCTTTCGGTGCTTGAATAATGCTCAACAGCTCCATACAATCTGTCTGAAAACAGGAATATGGTAGATTTAGCTCATGTAGAGTTTGCATCGCCGGAAGGNCCCAAACCCCGGGGGGGGGGGGGGGGGGGGAGAGGCTCCGTTGGGTACCTTGACCACCAAGGAGCATAACCTGATTTCCATGACAATAAATCCATCCCAGGCCCGAAGTTCTATCCGAACGAGTCCATGAACCATCCACCTGACTATATGTATCGGTCCCATCAGGAACCTTGGCAAGTGCCTCTGGTTGATCAGAAAGTTCAAGAAGTTGAGCCCCTTTCCAAACCAAGCACTCTCGCTCCACCAGGTTTATGATTTCCGTAGTATCAAATTGCGTTCCTCGAAACACTTTATTATCTTGATTTCCAAATAAACCAGATTATCCATGGAAAACTGTCGTTATCCAACCAAGTTGCATCATTGTCATTACTTTTTGGAAGATGCCAAAATAAATAGTCCATATTTGCATAATGAGCAACCCAGGAACAAGTTATCATTCGTTGAAAATTTGACCAATTCTCAAATTTTGAGCACCCACGGACATTAAAATAAGGCATGGTTGACCGTCTCCTCCTTATATCCACATCTTGGACAATATGTATCCAAACATATTCCTCGCTCCCGCAAGCGGGCCAAAACTGCCATAGAACCGGTAAGAATTTGCCATAAAAATGTTTAATTTTAACCGCACGGTGAAGCTGCCAGACATGAGCCTGTAAAACTGTAATACTAGGCTCCTAAATGAATGGGGTGTCCTCCATGTTACTCATTGAATGAGCCAACCCGTACCCTGACTTAACCGTATAGTTACCGGATTTTGTAAAATGCTATAAGATCTTATCCTGACGGATTTGCGGCCGAAGAACTATGCCTCAGATTAACTGAATGCTCGGGTCTATTAACTGATGTAATATCGGAATACTCCAATCCTTGCCATCATGGGTTTTTAGTTGATGAACTAACAAATCTGGGTAGTACTCGAACCCGAACCATGGGCCGGGCGGGATGTGTCATCTGGGAGCCACATATCTCCCCATACCGAAATTGAGCGCCCGCCACTCACCCAATACCGAACTCCTTTTAAGAGAACGTCCCGTGCTGAAATAATACTGCTCCAACCGTAGGATGGAAAGTAAGCCTTATTAGCATGGAGAGGACTCATACTCCGATAATATCTGCCCTTAAGGACCCGTGCCACCAAAGAATTTGAAAATTGGTGGAGACGCCAAAGTTGTTTGGCCAATAAGGCCAAGTTAACATGTTTTAAGAGTGGAAACTAAGTCCACCTTCATTTTTTGAAAGACATAATTTGTCCCATGCAATCCAATATATGCCAAGAGCGGTTCCATTAGAATTCCATTAGAAATTGGATATAACACTGTTTAACTTAAATATTTACGACCGGGGAAGTTTAAAGCATGACCTAACATGATTAGGCAAAGCAAAAGCCACAAACTGAATCATAATCTCTTTACCTCCTTTAGATAGAAGTCTAAAGGACAATCAATTAATCTAACCCTGAAGTTTCTCGTTTACAAAATTGAATTTTTTTTTCTTTGAACCTCCTAAACTTTCCGGCATTCCGAGGTAATTACCCATCCCTCCTTCCTTTTGGATACCCATCATACATCTCATAGATTGTCGCACGAAATCTGGAAGCTTATGGCCAAACATTATAACCTGTCGGAAAGCTTTTTTAGTATACTCCTAAAAGTTCCAGTATACCAGTATATTCTTCCGGATTCGCCTTACAGAAGAAAAGACTGTCATATGCAAATAACATATGAGAAATAACCGGACTGCCTCTAGATATTTTAAGTCCTATTAGGGATTTAACCATTTTTTGTTGCCTGAGGTTGGGAATTAAGGCTTCTGTACACAAAATAAAAAAATACGGAGACAGGGGATCCCCTTGTCATAAACCTTGCGCAAGCAAGATCAAGCCTTTTGGATCACTGTTAAGTAAAACCTGAAAGGAAACCAACCTCACGCACTACATGATTTGCGAGACGCATGTTTCATGAAATCCTAACCGACGGAGTACAGCTTCCAAAAAATCCCACCCAATACGATCATATTCTTTAGTCATATCGGTTTTAATAGCCACAAAATCCTTCTGACATGCCTGATTTGTTCAGAGCCCATGGAAAATTTCCTGTGCTATTGTCCCTCATCAACCGCCCCAAAACAAATGCTAACTGCATTTCATAGACTAATGTGGGCAATATGTCCTTCAAACGTAAACATAAAAATTTCGAGATAATTTTGTAGCTCACATAATATTTGAAATTAAAAGACTAAATGTTAAACCTTACATAAAAGATACATTTGGGAAAAAAATGACACAATCTAATGGCTACATCCGGATCCATCCAATCCAAAATATAACTATATATATGGATCCAAATGGAGCTATGCATGAGTAATTGAACTGTCAAAATTCAACAACTTTTAAAGCACTTTTACATAATTTCCCTCTCAAGTCATGTTTTAAGTGACATTTACATCTTTCTTTCTTTTTTAAAACAAATTTTTGAGGCTCTAAAGTATTTTCCACAACAAAAAAAAGTTTTATATTTATTTGATTTTTTTAGCTTTATCATTAGTTAATCAAGGGTTGGTTATAAGGATCATAAGAAGCTATTTAACTTAAAAATTTATATATTAACAATCCATATTCAGTTTCTGAATTTAACTTCAAAATTATTAAATTTATTTTGATTAACAGAAAGCATTCGAACGGAACACCAATGTTGATGCTTCTGCTTCACACCACGAGTGTGTATCAGATGAAGCAGATAACAGAGGAGGCAAGAATATGCTTTTTGACAGAATGGCAGTACCTCTTCATCATTTCAAGGCCTTCTCCGAAGAAGATTTCAAGGCATTGTCTGAAGAATCTCTCAAAGAAAATTCTAACAAAGAAGGCAATAATGAAGGCGATAGCGAAATTGCAGTTGGATGTCACAAAAAGAAAAATGATAATGCAGTTGAACTACCAACTATAAATCTTCCAATTGTTGAGAGGCTGCCTCCATTTATTACATGGGCTCATATCGAAAGGTAGACATGTTTGATTATATTTTGTGTTGATCAATCATATAAAATATTATACTCATATTGTTAATATATATCTCTAACATTGCAGAAATCAATTGATGCTTCCAAGAGACTCTGTCATCGGTAAGAAACAAATCTATTATGTGGATGGTGAGGCAACAGAACTTAGCAGCGAGGAAGAAAATGAAGAAGATGGAGAGAACCAGGAAGAAATCAAGAAAGAAAATTTTGAATTTTCTATAAATGCAGATGAATTTATATGGTTAGTTTTGCGTTCTATATCTTATTGGTTATTAAAAAAACCATTTATACAAGAATGCAATACAATGCAAATAGTGTATTTGTAATTTCATGTACAACTTTTGACTTTAAAAAAAAAAAAAAAATCGGTATTTAACATGGTTAATAATTTTGCAGGAGAATTGGGCAGACATATGGTTTTGACGATATTGTTGTGATGAGTGCTCTCACGACGTCTCTCAAAGTAGATAAATCTGATATTTTGGTAATACTCAAGTATTAATACATCGATCTGTATATTTCTCATGAGTAGAACTGTCTTAACTTTCTAATCTAATGTAGGAGAGATACAATGAGCTCAAAATGATGAAGAATGGAGGAAATGTTGGAGAGGCTTCTAAATCAAGATCAAATAGCATAACTGGTTCTTTTACGGAGAGGAATTTCTGTCGTCGTTGCTATGTAAATTCTTTTTTTTTTTCTTTTTCTCTTTTGCTACAAAAAATATCACACATATTTTTTTATCATTATTATTCGTTATTGTTTTTTACAGACATTTGGATGTCAAATGCATGGACCATCTCAGCTTGTGATTAAATCTGTAAGCATAAACTTATTTATTTAGTTATTGTTTTAGTTGCATAAGCCTTAAGCTTAAGTGATTAACTAACTAATTAGGTGGTTTTGGCTTATCAGAGAGAAAGAAAACCTTATGTGCCTGAGAATGAAGATGTTAAGGAGCCATGCCATAACCATTGTTACCTCAAGGTCTATTTTTCTCCCTCACGCACACACGCAGTCACATACTATTTATATCCTTTATTTCTTAATATGTTTATTACTTGTTTAACAGCAAAGGAGTGTCACAAACATTGATAATGATAAAGGGAAGAATGTTGTCTCATATGAATGGACACCAGTGGAAAAAGATTTTTATATGAAGGGAGTTAAAGTCTTTGGGAAAGACAGGTAAATATAATTATGGTATTATTATTATTTATATAACCACAAAAGTAAAAATTGTATATATGTGTTGTTTGTTTGCAGTTGTCTTGTTACAAGAAACTGTCTTTGGGGGCTCAAGTCGTGCGCCGAGGTTTACAATTACATGTGTGAACAAGATCGATGTATGACGTTACCAGAACAAAACCAAAATGCAGAAACATGCAATCAGGTAAATAAAACTATGCAATCTTTGTGGCATGTACGTTTTAAAAAGAAACACATTATTCAAATTTGATACTTATGATTTTATTACAGGCCAACAAAGAGACACCTCGAAAGAGTACTAAAAAACTTCAAAAGCATGCTTGTTATCCGCCTGCTTTTAGGAAAAAAATAGCTAAGGGGGAAAATATAACATATAAGCAATACACACCATGCATTTGCGAGCCAGTTTGTGGAGATCAATGCACTTGCTTAGCCAAAGGAAATTGCTGCGAGAAATATTGCGGGTATATCATTCTTTTCATTCACGATTAAAACCAAAAGACTAGCATAAAACGGTAGACTATATCTTTAAACCACAAATAATTTATTTGTTTGTTCAGGTGTACAAAGACATGCAAAAATCGTTTTCGGGGATGTAATTGTGCGAAGGGCCATTGCGGTAACCGACAATGTCCGTGCTTTGCTGCTAGTCGGGAATGTGATCCCGATGTTTGCCAGAGTTGTCGTAGGTTCAGGTAACATTGTTCATTAGCAATTATATGATTAAAGTTCAAAAAAAAATTCTAAAAAAATTTAGCTTTATATATAGTTGTGGAGGTGGTTCTCATGGTGACACAGTTGTGGAAAGCCAGTGCAAGAATATGAATATCCTACGGAAGAAACAAAAAAAGGTAGCCATCAATCTCATTAAAATGGTTATACGAAAAATATTTAACTATTTTTTTTTCCACTAGATTATGATTGCAAAGTCCAAAATTCAGGGATGGGGTGCGTTTACAACGGTGAGCAATCATGCTATATACAAGAATAAACTTTTTACATATTGTTTTTCTTAATCATGCATAACTCTTATCTCTTTTTATTTTTTGAGATGTTTAAACTTTTAGTCCAATATTGATACAATCTAATTTTAATATATTTAGTACGCTTTAAAAATGAACGACTTTCTCGGTGAATATACTGGCGAATTGATCACTCACGAAGAAGCAAATGAACGTGGAAGAGCAAATGATAAACTTGGCTATTCTTACCTTTTCAACTTGAACGATCAGGTAGCTTTAGTCACTTATTGAATTTTCTTTTCTCCAAAAAATTTGTTCTCAATAAACTATTTTACAGTTTGAAATTGATGCTCGTCGTTTTGGAAACAAATTCAAGTTTCTTAATCACTCGGCAACACCGAACTGCTATGCCAAGGTACCTAGTCATTTTTTTTTTCTCAGACGTCACTATCTTCAATCATTTTAAGAACAAAATGTATTAATATTATCATTCCATTAGTTAAGTATATATAAAATTATTTATCAACTTCATTCAAACTAGTGAAGTGATCGTTCTTAATCTAATGGCTGCTTATGCAGTTGATGACTGTGGGAGGAGATCATCGGATTGGTATATATGCGGGTAAAGCAATAAAAGAAGGTGAGGAGCTTACCTTTGACTATGGCTATGCACCAGGGTATCCGACTTGTTCTAGTAGTCACAACCCTAGAGCAACTCGTGGCTCCAGAACATCGAAGTTTGTCAAACAAACTTAAGTTTGGTTTAGTTTTTTTTGCTTTTGTATGACCGTCTATTGGATCATTTTCAGCTTCGGACCTCGATTTTTTTTCTTTTGTTTTGCGTGACAATTTTATTCATTGCCATGCTTATCTTATTTTAGTGGTTTCGTGTTCTTGATTATGCCATTGGTTTCTTTTTGCATTAAAGAATGAGTTAGATGATTGCTATAAGGGTAAAAAAAAAAAAAATCTTCTAATTTATGTAGGGGCATCCATTGCTTTTGTCCTTAAGATATGAGTTTCATTCCTTTTTTTTGTTTGTTAAAATTCATTCTTTTTATCATAGGTTTAACAAATTTTGTATAATTCAATTTATATATCTCTCCATCATTATAATATTGTAGTTTACCTCAATTATTTTTTGAAAATTATAAATTTTTTATTACGATTTTTTTTATTACTTAGATATATCAATTAATTATTTTATTAAAGAAAACAAAAATCACATACATAAACTTTATATTATTTTCCCTTTTGTGATTTGTATTTTGAATTTGTAAGTCAACAAGAAGAAATACTACCTTCCTTTTTGTTTGATATTTTTTATTTTCTATGATTCTTATTTATTTTGATTTTCTATGATTCTTTTCTGTTTTAATTTTCTTATTATTCTTTTCTCTTTCTATTTTTGCATTTTTTCGACCCCCCCCCCCAAATTATGACCTTTTAGGTTTGTGTGTTCCATTTCCTGAATTAACCTCAAGATTTTGTTTCAATACATGTATTTTTATTATTAATTATATTTATTTTCCTTCTTGGTTATATATGTAGAGGTGAGGGCTTGCCACCAGGGCAGTTTTGAGTGCAACTGCTTAAGCCACTGTGTGGGAAAAAAATTCACACAACCAAAACTCGTCTACAAAACCTTTATGGATCGTTGAATTTCTAGATGTGAATCGCTCGAAAGAAAAGAACAGAAAACAATGAAAGAAAGTGGGGTCGTTTATTGACAGATTTTTCGAAGGGTTATAAGTCTTAAGAGATTTCCAGATCATCTAAGACCTAAGACCTTAGATCCTATATATACTCCTAGCTAAACTGCCTTAAGTCTTGGGCTTTTTCTATTCCGTCGTGGGTCATCTTCCATTTCCTTGCCTATAAGTTATAGATTGGTTTCCTTTTCTTCGACAGTCTTCGGGATAAGTTCTTTTTCTCTAAGATATTATGATAATCACCTTCTAGAATCGTCTATCATGACGGCGCATGACTTTTCTCGTAGGGTTTATTGTCGAAATATGGTGATGGGCCCATGATAGGGCTGATATTTTACCGATTTTCGATATGGATTTTTGTTGCTTTTTATGAAGAAACCATTTGATTTGGAACATAAACTATGAGATTTCACATTTCTCTGTCTGCAAAGTGTTTTTGTGGAAATATTGCATTTTAGGTCATAAATGGGGATTTTCTACCAAGTCCAACAAATCAACATTAAAAGTCCAGGCCCAGATGAAGGAGATGTTTGATTTAGATTGAAGTGAGGAGTTAAGACAATCAAGCCACGTGAGTTAGATGTCACATGGGCTTGGAATCAAGTTCTTTGCCCTTAGGAGTAATAAGATAAAGCCAAATCATTGAAGATGCATCCAGAAGCCCGTATACGATGAAAGCCCAATCGACCGGAGGAGAGGCCCACCGATCGATCAAAACCAATAATCCAAGGAAGATTCGGGAACAAATTTAGATAAAGACCGTTGCATTTGAGGAGATATCAGTATACGTTGGAGATAATCACAGACGATACGGGATATTCAAAAAACGTGTTTCAAATAATGACTAATTGATTAATATATTATTAATCGATCGACTAGAGTAAGATAAGCACAAATATTTGAATTTCTATCAAAATATTCCTCCTGATTCGTCTCGGCCAACTCCTTGACCCACTCCCCTTTAAATATAGAAGACTGAAGCCAGAGAAAAATATCAGAACACATCACAAAGTTCACAAAGTTTCCAGGCATCCAAGCTAAGAGTTTCATAGTTCTTTTCTTTGTTTCTTCTCTTATTTACTACTTTGGTCATTGCTTTCAAGGACGAAGTTTGTAATCTTTACACTTCAAAGAAGCTATTCTGAACCCTTACTAATTTATATGATTGCAATTCCCATTGTTATTATGTTTTTCTTAAGTATGATGAAGTAGTTTTTTAGTTAGGAATAAAGTTTTGCTAGGAGAATTCATGGTTAGCTAGATAAGCAATATGGCTGTGTAATGACTAGTTAATAAGCTTACTTTCATATCAGATGTTAATTCAATCATTGGATAAACCTGATACTAATAACACCACTTAGAGTAAGAGATCGAGAACTTGATAGTGAAAGCTTTACAATTTAATAGTTTAGTAGAATTTGATTTCCTGAACTTAATTCCTAGATTGATTGGTTGATCAGCCCATAGGTAATCTTTCTGAAAGGATATATGTTAAAGTTAACTCGGATATTAATCGAAATAGTCTGGCTAAGCCTAGCCATAAAGATAGTCAGTTAATAGTGATTTCATCTATATAACTTTAACTAGGATATTTACACATGCCACTACCCTGAATAATTCAAACCGTGATTCTCTGATGCATTGCCTGATTTCCTAATGCTTTTATTTATTGATTTTTCTCACGTTTTATTTCACTTCAGCATTTGCAGGCATCAACCGATCGAACGCATAATCTGCAATCGACCGAAAGATGCACCAATCGATCGATCAGTTCACACTGTCGATCGATCATCACCAACATATATCATATTTGTTGCTTAGCCCGAGTGAACTTGGACATGCTACTGCGTACATTCTGGTCCTTGTGGATTCCACCCTAAAGTACTACTGCGAGACATGTGCGCTTGCAGGACCTATTTTGGGTGAAAACTAAATCCCCATAAAGTTTTCTGGCGCCGTTGCCGGGGAGCAACGGTTGACCACTAGCGTAACGAGCAAACTCCAGCCTAAGCTTTTCCTTTCTATTTCAATTTCAGTAATTTAATTTTTTTTTTGCATTCTTACATCTTAATTCTCTTACCTAAACTACGGGTGAACGCGGGAGGATCATCGGAAGCTACAGTGGGCCGGGTAGGACATTTGCACCGTACCGTGGTTCTTATGTTTAGCGGGAGGCTCGTTGTGACCATTCTGAGCCAACGCCCGCAACTCCATCCTTTGTACCATACCGGGTCTACAAGGGAAACCATAGCAGGTACTCGCGTCCTCACCGTTCTCATCCTGAAGGCTTCGATGAAAGGATCGAAGACATGCTCGACCGCATTCTTCCCGAGCAGAAACATTATCAAAGGTAACTTGACACGCGGCTGACCGACCTAAAAAATGAGCTCAGCACTAAGGTGGGGACTTAGCCACCAGTGTATGGGACATGGATGATCAAATCACTCATCTTGAAGACATGGTCGTCGCCAACACTAGGGACCTCCGAGAGAAGAGCAAGGACATTCATGCCATCAAATTTGATGCAAAGGCCGATGTCGGAGCCCTGGAGTACCTTCTGGAAGCGAAGAATGGTCGCATTAACATGCTGGACGAGCAGCTTGAGAATCTAAAGTCGAGGTCAAAATCCAACAACGAAGAGATTAAGGAATGGATTGACGAAGGATTAAAGCCTGTCTACAGAGAAATAATGGACAACATCAGAGCCATCGACACCCTTGAAGTGAAGCTCATAAAGACGAGCAACAAAATACACAAGAAAGTGAACCACCTAGACGAGGCGCTTAGAGAGTTCAATGCCAGAGAGGACACTTTCAAAGAGGTTCTTAACACCAATTCTGAAACTCTTGAAAGCTTTGTCGGCATATTTGCTACTGGAAATAATGCTGCAGTAAATCCGTTGCCCTTGACCGTCATGAAGATAGAAGAAGAATCCAGAGATCCAGACCGATTGATCACTAGAGAAAACATCGATCGATTCCCAGAGGAGGAACCACAACCTTCCGACCACCCACCGGAGGACTAAAAAACCTCCACCCATGTCGAGCTAACCGACTTTAAACAAACGCGCTGAGTGGGAGGCAACCCACTGGTGTGTCTTAGATTATGTTTTCTTTTAATGTTTTTCTTCGTGTCTTATGAAAATAAGATTCAAAGATTCAACCAAGAGGATGCAGAATCGATCGATTACCTATGCATTTGATCGATCGCCTGATGTTCATAACTTCATACCACTGTTTCACTGGAGAGCCAGAGGCCACTGATTCGAATCAACCGGTGATCCAGGAGAATGGTGTGCACTTCAACACTAATAGAGAGAGAGTAAAAAATCAGGAGATTACATTGTGTTCGATCGGTGGACGGCAATATCAATCGATGAAGTTGTTTTCCTTCAGGATTAAGAAGTTAAGCCTAAATCATTGATGATGTATCCAGAAATCCGTATAAGATGAAAGCCCGATCGACCGGAGGAGAGGCCCACCAATCGATCAAAGCATAATAATCCAAGGAGGCTTCGAGAACAAATTCAGATAAAGACCGTTGAATTTGAGGATATATTAGGATACATTGGAGATAATCACAAAATATACGGGATATTCAGAAGATGTGTTTCAGATAACGACCGATCAATTAATATATTATTAATCGATCGACTAGAGTAAGACAAGCACAAATATTTGGATTCCTATCCAAATCTTCCTCCTGATTCGTCTCGGCCAACTCCTCGACCCTCTCCCCTATATATACAGAACTGAAGCCAGGGTAAAACATCAGAACACATCACAAAGTTCACAAAGTTTCCAGGCATCCCGGATAAACGTTTCATAGTCCTTTTCTTTGTGTCTTCTCTTATTTTCTACTTTGGTCATTGCTTTCAAGGACTAAACTTGTAATCTCTGCACTCTAGAGAAACTATTCTGAACCCTTACTGATTTATATGATTTCAATTTCCATTGTTATTATGTTTTTCTTAAGTATGATGGAGTAGTTCTTTAGTTAGGAATATGTTTTTGCTAAGAGAATTCATGGTTAGGTAGATAGGCAATAGGGCTGTGTAATGACTAGTTAATAAGCTTATTTTCATATCAGATCTTAATTCAATCATAGGATAAACCTTCTACTAATACACCATTTAGAGTAAGAGATCCATAACTTGATAGTGAAAGCTTTACTATTTAATAGTTTAGTAGAATTTGATTTCCTGAATTTAATGTCTAAATTGATTGGTTGATCAGCACATAGGTTCTCTTTCTTAAAAGATTTATATCAGAGTTAACTCAGATATCAATCGAACTAGACTGCCTAAGCCCGCCCCTAAGGATAGTCAATTAATAGTGATTTCAACTATATAGCTTTAACTAGGATATTTACACATGCCACTACCCTAAATAATTCAAACCGTGATTCTCTGAGGCATTACCTGATTTCCTAACTCTTTTATTTATTGATATTTCTCACATTTTATTTCATTTCAGCATTTGCAGGCATCAATCGATCAAACGCATAATCTGCAATCGACCAAAAGACGCACCAATCGATCGATCAGTTCACACTGTCGATCGATCATCACCAACATATCTTATATTTGTTGCTTAGCTCGAGTGAACTTGGATGTGCCACTGCGTACACACTCTGCTTCTTGTGGATTCGACCATAAAGTACTACTGCGAGACTTATGCGCTTGCATGACCTATTTTGGGAGAAAATTAAATCCCCATCAGCCCACAATAAAAAATGGGCTGTTTAACTAATTGGGAGTGATTATGGGCCCACAAATTGTAAGATAATCTCGTATGTCGTATGTTCGTTTCTGCCCTCAAGCTTTAATTGTTACGAGAATGGAAACCAAGCAGGCTCTCGAGCAATCACCTCTTTTAAAATCTTAGCAAAGAAAACCGCTTGGGAGAAACCTTGCCAAGGAAAAGAGTATGACCACCAAGAGCTGGGAATGAATGATCGATGATGAAGTGTTCGTCGCGGGAGCGCTAATTCTCGTTAGATACAAGTCGTTTGATTTACTAGGACCCACGGGATGACTTGAGTTGCAAAGTAAGAATGAGAACAATCTCGCGAGCCATGCATGATCATTTTACCCGCGGGCTGTGTCATGAGACGTGGCTTGCGGGTCGTGTCGAGAGACTTGGCTCGCGAGCCGTGTCGAGAGACTTGGCTCATGGTCGGTGTTGAGAGACTTGGCTAGCGAGACGTGTCAAGAGACTGTGCTAGCGAGACGTGTCGAGAGACTTGGCTAAAGAGACGTGCCGAGAGGCTTGGCTAAAGAGATGTGCGGAGAGACTTGGCTAGCGAATTGAATTGATGAGTTTCTATGCGGGTCATGTCGTTGATTATGGGTCCGACTGCTCATCGATGGACTGTATTGGCTTTGTCGAAGATCTGTCGGGACCCACACTGGACTTGGCCCACGAATGTTGATGAACAAATTGTAGGAATTACAGACGTGGCCCTTGAGCCACGCTTGGTAGCTCGAGAGCCAACTTGTCCCGAGAGCCACAATAAGACTTGGCTCGCGGGATGCTTCTTGATTGCTTCCCGTGGGCCAACTCTCCCTAGTTGGCTCGCGGGATGATTCCACTGCATGAGTTGGATCCGTTGTGGGTCCAATTTCATACCCGAGATATCAAACTGGACTCGTCGAAGACCTCTCGGGATCCACGATGAAGGCTTGGTTTGCGCATTGCTTGGTAATGTTGTGGTCGGAAACCACAAGGTAGTTGTTCATACGAGAATGATCGGAACAAGCTCGGTGGTCGTTCAGACACTTGTCGTAGGATTTTGGCCCGCATGACAAGTTCCGAGACTTGTCCCGTGGGCTTAGTTCTTATGTGGCCCACTGATGAGTGGTGTTTTGTGCATGTTTTTACCCCCTTTTTACATGTCTTTTACTCTCATTTCTTATGCATTTGTGTTAATTTGTTACATATTTACTCACTTTGCACATTTTAGCTTCCAGTTAGGACTTTGTCTTGCATTTGCATTGCATTCTTGCATGGTACTTCAAAGACATCCATGCTAAGTTATAAATAACCGAACGGATGGAGCTTATTGCACCTCTTCAACGTGATCAATGCACTAG
>OVAP01000310.1:0-37556 GCA_900406295.1 Aurinia saxatilis | reverse complement strand
ACCCAAAAAAAAAAAAAAAAAAAAAAAAAAGCTTAGCTGAAACAGAGAGAAGCCAAGGAAAAAAAAAAAAATGGCTGCAACAGCCATGGCCCTTCATCTCCCAAAACATTCTTCTTTTTTTTCAAAACCCAAATCACCACTAGATCAAAACTCAAACTTTCGTGGTGGGTACTTGAAATTAGGCCGACCCATATCTGTAAACCGGGAAATCAAATTTCCGGTTATTGTTTCTGCTTCTTCGACGAGCAAGACCGTTGTTACAGATGACGAAGACAAAGATCGAAGCAAACGGTTTTATATTAATTTCACTGGTTTTCCTTTTCCCCTTGGTCCTTTTCTTAACCGACGTACCATCAGAACCGAGGTATAAGATTTGATTATGGTGCTCTTAATTAACCTTAACCACAAGTCAATTTTGACTAATTCTTACAAAATTGTAAACCTTTGTTTGGTTTTAGGCGGTTAAAGGTTCCATATGGATGTTTGAACAAGAACAAGCTTTAGGTTTTAGTAGTGTCTCTACTAATATACGAATGACTGTTATCAAACTCAAATCTGGAGGTTTATGGGTTCATGCTCCTATTGCCCCCACCAAAGAATGTATTCAGGTTCTCATATTCTTCAAAAATTAGATAAAGTTTCACACTTTTTTGTCATTTGTATACTTTACATTGATAAACATTTCTAGTCTAATGGCTGATGAATGTTAATTGTGTGTTTGGCAGCTTATTAAGGAGTTGGGAGCTCCAGTTGAGTTCATTGTTCTGCCAACATTTGCTTATGAGCACAAGATTTTTGTTGGTCCGTTTTCTAGAAAGTTCCCCAAGGCTCAAGTATGGGTGGCACCAAGACAATGGAGTTGGCCACTGAACTTACCACTTGAGTTTTTTGGTATCTTTCGCTCTAAAACACTTAAAGATGGAGACTTATCTACCCCATGGGCTGAGGAGATTGAGCAGAAAGTCCTAAGCTCTCCGGAAGTTGGTATGATTCTTTAGTGTTTGTCTAGTTTGATTTGGTTGAAGGATTTCAGAAATCATTTTTGTAGTATGGGATTATTCAGGGATTGGACCGTATGTGGAAGTAGCGTTTTATCATAAGCGGTCAAGAACTCTTTTAGTCACCGATGCTGTGATCTTTGTACCGCGGAAACCGCCCTCGAGTATTAGTAATGAATCCTTGTTGGCCTCGGCTAAGAATGGTCTGGCTGTGAAGATACTTAGCAAAGGAAAAGAAGTACCCAATGACCCTGTGGTTGATAACCCGAACACCCGCCAAAAAGGTCAGCAATTCTTGTAATCAAATTC
The DNA here is from genome assembly GCA_900406295.1 of Aurinia saxatilis. NCBI lineage: Eukaryota > Viridiplantae > Streptophyta > Magnoliopsida > Brassicales > Brassicaceae > Aurinia > Aurinia saxatilis. The sequence goes on along the minus strand of OVAP01000310.1, from coordinate 36,249 downwards.
CCCCGTCTCTGCATCAAACAATAAGTTCCTAGTTCTCAGTGGTGTATGTTTGTTCTAAAACTTGCAGGATGGGAAAGAATGGTTCTGCAAATCCTATTTCTTGGTCCCTCTAATCTCTTGGAACCAAACGCCAGCTTTGCACAAATGTCTCAGAAGCTGATCGTTTCTCCCATTGTAAAGACTTTGGTCTTTAGCAAAGTCCCTGAGAAGGTATGTATGAATTTAGCTGAGGGATTGGTCCAAAAGTGTGTATTTTGAAATGAATCATTACTATGAGTTCAGGTGAGGGATTGGATCGATGAGATAGCCCGTGACTGGAGATTCAAAAGGATAATCCCGGCTCATTTCGAAGCTCCAATAAATGCAGGAAGATCAGAGTTTCTAGCTGCCTTTGGGTTCCTTGATGATCTCTTAGGGGAAAGATATGTAACTCGGCCTTCGCTCTCTCTTCTCTTCACTTCGCTAATGGGAAAAGCTGCGAGCTATTTTCCTCCAGACGATATGAGAACTCTCTCTTCTCTTGATCAGTTCTTGGTCTCTGTTGGAGCTGTTAAAAAGACAGTCTCTGGTAGGAAACGAAGATGATATAAAACATAGAAAAAGGATTCTTCTTTAATAGTCTTAAGAATATCGAAACCATTCACTCTTCTCATATAAGATAGTAGTCACAAAGAAGTAAAAGCTTCGAATGTTTTGAATGTAACATTTATACTGAAACGTAGCAAAGGCGAAACCAAATGGTCGAAGTGAAAACTCTTTATCACCAGTGAGTTTTCACTCCGTCAGTGATCGAACCATCATTTGGTATTGGTCAGATCATATATTGTCTGTACGAGCATTGTTTCAGCACAAGGCCAGGCAAAGAACAGTTGAAGTTTTTCTGTTTCCCTCCTCTCGTTGGTCCCATCAAATGCGCGGTTTTTCCTCTCGTTCAGAACCAAAAATTCGAGGAAGCAACCAAAATCATTTCCGTAGAACTCAATTCTAATGGCATCTCACATACGGTTGACATCACTGGTACATTGATCGGTAAGAGGTACGCCAGAACCGATGAGCTTGGTGAGCCATTTGCAATAACAGTGGACTCGGAGGAATCGGTTACAATCAGAGAAAGAGACAGCAAAGACCAAGTCCGAGTCGACTTGAACAAGGCAGCCAACGTTGTGAGGTCATTAGCTCAGGGCAAGATGACGTGGCAACATGTCTGAGCAAAATTCTTTCACCACTCATCTGCAACTGCACACGAGTAGGAGTAGGGCTAGCTAGCTCTTCCAAGTATCGTTTCAAACACATATATAAACCCAATGTACCCAAGTGTTTCTGCTGTACAAATCTTTTGTTAATTTGGTCTGCTTTTAAAGTGTCTTGGGAAAGGTAGATACCTTTAATGTTTGAATGTTTTAATCTAGATTTGCTTTAGAGTTCTTTTTAACTTTCTATTCTTAATCTTGATGATACAATGATAATACATTATCCTTTCATCAGTCTTTCTTCATTGAAAGTTTGACAAGAATGTCTGCTACCCGCAGATAGCAAAAACGTTTCTAAGTCATTTAGTTGCCAAAACAGAGTAACTGAGAAGCAGAGCTAAAAGAAGTGTTTTGGTTTATACATTAAAAAAAATGGTTCAAGCTAGACAAAATCTGAATCATTAATTGCTACATATGATTCACTGTCTCCTTGATTCTTGCATTAAGCTAAAGAAGATTTTGATTTATACTTTTTTTAAAATAGTTCAACATTGTTTTTAATTCTGTAACTGTATCAGTAAACAATCTATACCAATCACATCAGGGAACCAAACTTAAAGACCAGAAACCTGACTCTCTCTTTGGATTTAGCTACTCTTTCACATGATTGAACAGACGCATTTGTTCATCTTCGGATCACCTTTAGGCTTCTTCTCTGTTTCAAACATAATACGAGAAACAACATTTCTCTGTCAAGCTGAAAAAAGACTCACGTAATGTTCTCTATAAAAGAATCTATAAGAAGGTTTTACCTTTTTCTGCAACCGCAGGTTGGATGATAACATGCATTGTGGTGACAGCGCCTACAAGATTAGAGACAGGGCTTCGGTAGTCTTTAACCGTCTTGTTATTCTCCAAAACCTTCCCTGCGCTTATCAACTTCACCTCTTTCACTGTCCTTGGTCCATTCTCCTTTTCTATCACAAATCAAACACAGCCAGAACAAATGACAATTAGTACACCAGTTCAAACACTTAGACACAAACTCATATTAAGTTCATGAATATTGAGTCTGCAAACAAATGTACGCAAAACCAACATTTTCCTACGCAAACTAACAACCAAAAAAACCCAAAAGAATATTGGTTGAATCTGTGACTTTAATCCAAACCACATAAGAAAGTCTCAAACCAAATGATACCCCACTACAGTAATTCATAAGAGGCAAGTGCATACAAACTGTTCCTCAGTAAAACAATCAGTAATCACCAGAACAAGTACAACTCTACGCATGATGAGTAACATTCTACTAACTGAAACTACCCAAAAATCTTCTCAAAATTCCTTCTGGCATAAAACATCTACTGGAAACATCATAAGTAATTGATAAAACCATTTCTCCAAAGAACAATCAATCCTTAAACACAGTGCAAGCATTAAAACTAACCTCTAGGCCATTCAGAAATAACAGTTTCCTTCAAAGCAGAGACAGTAGTAGCATCAGGGAATGCTTTAGGACCGATATCCGAACCATCAGTTAACCGAAACTTAATCTCTAATTGATTATGAACTTCTGCCATCAATCCTCCAAGAACCAGCCACACAAAACCTTTTCTTCAAACTCAAAAGACACCACAACACAACACAACACAACACAAAACTTCAGAATTACTCTCTACGTATCCAATTCCAAAGGACCCTTTTCTTCTTTCCTCTGTATATATTCTACCTGCAAATGAGTGAAAAAAAGATTACAATTTTCTCTTCAATAATCGTAAAAGACAAAATGGTTTTTTTTTTTATAATCGATGATCTCTAAATGAATCGCATGCAAAAGAGCAATTACACATATAAGATTCGCTCATGAGTGCATCACGTAAATGATTGAAAGATCCTTAAAAGAGAAAGAAAAGATCTAATAAATAAAGAAAGGAGAATACTTTTAAAAATGAATGAATCTGGGATTGGAACCCTAATCGTAGTTGGGTCTGAGAGTGATCCGAGGCATGAGAGAGAGATCTGGTGAGTGAAGAAGAGGAGAATGAGAATCAATGGCGGTCAAAGTTTCCATCTTTCTCTGATATTCTTCCCATCTATGCGCCTATCAATTTGCCCATCTCAGGACTCACATACATCAATTTTTTCACTTATGGAAACATCGCAATTTTGCATTATTTATTTTTTTTAACTTTTCTTTTTGTATTCCAAGATATTCCTAATATAGTTTTTTCTTTTCAATGTTTTCCAACTATTCCCTTCTTTCTATATCGTTTTGGTGAGTGAAAACTTTGGGACAAATCATTAGATTATTATTTTATTTTATTTGATGTTAGAAAGTATTTTGTTTAAAGAGATTTTAAACACTGATTACATTTTAATATCATCTAGACGGAAAAAAAAATCAAATCATTGACCACATTTAAATCCAAAAATTAAAAACACAATAGTTTGACGATTATAGAAATTAGAAAAAGAAAAGTCGATTCGAAAGACGGTTAAAAAGAATGGTATAATATGATTATAATTATCTGATTAGTAATTAATGGTTAAAAGATATGGTATAAATCATGTAAATAAAGATAAACAAACAAAAACCTTATTATCATATGAAATCATAAATAAATAAAAGTGAAATACATAAAGAGAAATATGAGGAGGAATATATAGTCCGAATGTAAAGTCATTATCTCAAAAACTAGGCATGCGGATGAATATTCAACTTATGAAAACTAAGGATAATGTCAAAAACAAAAGACTTTAGTCTAAAGACCAAATATCACAAAGAAAATTCTCCAACTACTAGATAATCTATGGCAAATGGAACGCTTATATCGTCGTTACAACCATTCATTTTAACCAATCGTTTTAATTAGCAATCAACAAGACGACTGAACTCTCAACAGTCCATACACAAACTTCTACGTTACACATATATACATACACAGAGTATGGTTGGGTGTATCATTTTTTTCTACTCAACCAATGTGTGAATGTCACAAATCCGTAATTAATATCTTTGGGTCACCTTTGCAAGCTAAAGTAATTCAACAAGCTTGTAAAAGGAACCAAAGCTTAACTTGGAAACTGAATGTGACAAAAAATCATTTAGTAGCATCAAGAAAAATGTCGAGAATAATCAAATATGAACGTTAAGAAAGAAATAATGTTCATATAAAATCCCTACAATCTAAATGAAATCAAATAGTAAAAAAATGTGGAATTTAGTTGTAAAAAATCACGAACCAAAAAAGAAAAAAAAAAGTACATGTGAAGCAAAATGCAACAGTGTTCTTGTTGTTCCTTGGTCTAGTCTGATCATGACCAAAATCCAATTTCTTCTAGGTGTCCAGAAACCTTCCCTGTTCTTATAATAGATCCAAGAATTTCGAATCCTTAAAAAGAATGAATCTTTATCTCTCTCTTCTCTTTCTCCTGCAGCTGGTTTCTTTGTCCAGCTAAAACCCGTAAATCTGCAGAGCCTGCTACATCTTCTATCTGCTTCGAGATTATCTGAACGCTTTCTGTTTGCTATTCTAAGATATGACAATGCTGAATGAAATCATTGGAGTAGTTAACATATTTCGTCCAGAAAGGTCTGAGATGCTCGAACCCTATCTCGAGCCATGGCTTCGATTGGCCGTTGTAGTGAATCACTGCAGCTTTCTTCACATTTTCTATGTTGGTTTTGCTCTGATAACCTAATCCAAGCATATGCCAAGACGGATCTATTGGCTGAACATGACCTTTAAATGCAATTAGAGCTGGTGGCAATGTCCCTAGTTTCCACATTGTCAGATTTGACTTCAGATTCTGCACATGAAAACAAAACCAGAAAGCAAAGTAAAAAAAACTGCCAGTTTTCCAATCATAGAACTCAAAAAATTTCAAGGCTTCTTTAATCACTTACCGCTCTAATCCACGAATCATAAGTTTCTCTGATATTTGTCTTCCTCCAAGCCCGTAGATCGAAGATATTCATTCCATAAGCCCAAGCACATTCTTCGGGATCCAAATGTTTCGCTATGAGTGGGTGAGCGAAATTGAAATAGTTTCTAAGACGCTTTGACATAACCCATTTGTCTTCTCCTCGACAAGTCTCCACTGCTCCATTAACCTTCCCGTTTAAGTCAATGTCCCAAAGTGGAGATAAATCTCGCTGGATCACTATATCATCATCTAAGAACACTACCTTGTCCAAATTTGGATAAAGCTGTCCAGATAAGGAGAAACAAACAAGTATCACATTCGTATTCTCAAGTCCCAATATTGATATTTAAGGATACAAAAAGAAGAGACAAAATTTTGAAACCAAAAGGCGGATGTTGGAAATTAATTTAGACGAGAAGGCAAAATGTAAAACAAAAAAGGACAGAACTTTTACCTCTGGTAGATATATCCTAAGATGATTGAGCAAAGATATGTATTTGGGACTTCTCGACTGTAATTTTGAAGCAAATGTTCGAGGAGTCGTTTCACTTAGGTTTGCACCAGCAACATGATTTCCATGGTAATAATTTCTTATACCAAAATGGCTTTCCACAGCTTCGAGAACCGGAACATTCTCTCTTGTTAAAAACTCAAAATGATGAACACCTTTGACTTCAACAATCGCAGGAGCGACAGAATTAAGTGCAAACCAAGAATGCATACCCGCGTAGGTTTTCTTGTCTGTGATAACATGGAAGACAATTTTCTCTGGTTTTGAAGATGACTGAACAGCGGATGAGACGACAACAGATGCAGCCAAGATGTTGTCTGTAGCTAGAATAAAATGGTGGTAACTGTTGTCTGAGAGAACAGGGAGAAACTCTGGCGAAGGAAGCTGTCTCCGTGCATGAGCATTGGAGGAATATTCATCAGTTAGTCTTAAAGAAAGACAGTGAATTCCTTTTGGAATCGAACTTGCTGCAAAGTGTTTGTTCGTATATTCCGCAAATTTGGATTCCTTTAGATCCCTTTCAAACTTCTCTATCTGTTCAAAAAGAAAAACCAGATCACATAAAAATATTTGGATAACAAATCTACAATTTACATTTAATTGCAGACTAGAGGATGTACCATAGCTCGAAGCACGAGGGAAAACGTTTTTGCATCGTAGTGGTTGTTCTTCATATCCGAAACAAGTTGATGAAAAGAATTTGGAAGCTTTAAACCATCTGGAATGTCTTGAGTGCTTACTTCCTTTAGAATTTTGTGAAAGTCTCTAACTAGTCTCTGCTGTGACATAAGAGTAAAAGAGAAATTAAAGATCCGACTTAACAATACAGAGACATCCATCTTGTAACTTTTTCAAAAGTGACATAAAGTAATCACTCACCTCTGAATCATCTATCCTACCAAGAAGACGTGGTCCTATTCGCCTCCCTAAACAATCTGATGCAAAAACACAAAAGCCAAGAAACTTTCATAAGGACATGAGCATAATTAGGAAGATACACAATGACTGCAAAGCTAAGCACATGAACGATAACAAAAAAAGGAACAAGTCTAATGTTCGTTTAGTTAGTACTGGATTCACAACAACACAACTACAGAACCCTCCAGAACTGTCATTAAACACCATAGTCTAACAAAATGCCACTAGAAGCTTCATAGTACGACACAATTTAAGCTCAATTGGGCTCCTTAAAAGATTCATTTGTGGAAACCGAAGAAGAAACTTTAAAGTGCTAAACTTTGTCAACTTAACCATTGGATCCAAACAACATAACAAGATCCTAGCTCATCTAACATCATTAGGTGATAAATTCTACACAATACATCAAGATCCACAATGAGTAAAGAACAAAAGAGAGGTTTATTTACCAATGGAGGAGCATTTGTTGACACCTTCAAGGGTAACAACAGCGGTCAAAATGAAGACAAAAGGCAACAAGAAAGCGAGAATCAAGATGGTATGAAAAAGAGTTCGGTAAGAGATGTGACGAGCTGCGACTTTGATCTTCATCAAATCAATAAACTCATTGCTGCTCGAAATCGTGATGCTTCTCATGCTAGGTGATATGTGAAGCTGCATCCTTTATCGAGCAGCCCCTTTGAAGCAATCAGATCAATCGAATCCTCAAAAACCCTAATTCCACCCAATCCCCATCCAAACAACATCACCTCCTCCCCCACAAGATTCGATTTTGCTTCTCGATTCTCGATCTAAACCTCTCTTCTGTGTACCTCCCAAATCAAACGATACTCGAATCTAACTTGCTCTTCGTGTTGTCCCTTGTGGTCTTCTCTCAGACCGCATTCAGATTTTTTCCGACAACCAGAAATGATCTGAATTTGAGATTGTAAATGTCTCTTTGAAGATTGATTTCAGCAATTCGATACGAGAATCGAAATGGGTTTAATTCAGATTACAGACTTTTTGATTCTCACGGATCAAAATGACAAATCAAATGAGCTTGTCAAAGAAGAAGACAAAAAAAATGAGAGAAGAAAATTGAAAGAATAATCAAAGGCTTTTGATTTCGCCGGTGGATCTCAAATATTAATTAAGAGTGTATTTCACAACCCAAACCAAAAAAAGAAAGAAAAAAAATTGTAATTAACTTAAGATCTTTGATTATAAATGACTCAAAAAATTTAAAATTGGATTTTTCTAATGATAAAACCGCGTTGGGGATTAGTGTTTTGGCCTTGGGTTTAGGGTTTCTGTATAAAACTAATTATAGCTTTTCTTACCTACTTTCATTCTTTTCTCTTGATTATTGGTTTAATCACCTAATTCTGAAATATAAAATATTAATAGAAATGTTGTTTTCCTAATTCAAGACAGTAGACTACTGGATTTACATAAAAGTAAACATTATGATATAGAAATAAGTGGCCGCAAAAGAAGAAGAAAAGTATATGATTAGGGAAGTCTAGATATATATTTCACCATGTCAAAATTTATTTCTAAAAGGTAATCAGAAGTTTCCGTACGAAAAGTAGTCATTTGATATAGTACGCAAGAAAAGAATTTTCATGTAATATTCGCCAAATCATATTTGAAACGTTTTATTTTCTTCAATTAATGCCAAGACCTACCGACACAATACTGTATGATATGGTCAAAAAATATTAAACTCACATGAATAAGAAAGACATCATTTTTGGGGGAAAACAATACTATGGTGGGGGAAAAAAGGTCTCAGTTTGGTGTCTAATCACTTTCCAGGAAGAAAATGCCATGAAATGGTTTTATGTACAACTTTGAATACCAAAATCTCTACAATTCACAAGATAACAAAAAATTGAGTCTTTTCCTAAAAACCACTACTCCAACTCAAACATTCAGAAAGGCATATTACCTCCTACTTATGGTATTGACTCTTGTGCAGTGACACTTCTTGTAACCTCCTAAACCATGAAACTAAACCCAAACAGCCAAATGCAAACTCTGCATCCATGTGTCAGTGTCACTAAGCCATTTTCAGCTAGCTTCTTCTACTCATTCTTCTCCGCATTTCTTGGTTTGACTTTGCAGACTTGGGTCTGATTCTGTGATGCGTCTGGTGTCCGCCAAGTGCTTGATAAGTAGGGAAAACCTTATCACAGATCCTGCACCTATGCTCAATGTTCATCGGAGAACCTTTACTTCCTGAATTTGAATCTCCAAAAGCAGTTTCTTGGCATCCAAGTCTCTGTACCATATCTGTTTCAGCATGTTGCAACATCAGTCTAGGCCTATCTTCCAAGCTCAATCTCTCCATTTCAGCTACTGCTCTACAACTTCCTCCTCCCACCAGTTTCAACCTACCAGATTCATCATCTTTCTCTGATTTCTTGACTCCCAAGTAACCCAAAAACCCTTTTGACATCTCATCAAATCCAGAGCTAATCCCTAAAAATTTCTGCTCTCTACTCAAAAACCCATCTCCAAATTCTTCAGATTTATTCACATTCATCTCTGACCTCGAATCCAGAGCCTCACCAACAAGTCTTTGCTCATCTCTCAAAAATCCATCTTCACATTCTCTCATATTCGAATCCAGAGGAGATTCACCCACAAATTTCAAACCATTCAAGAACCTTCCACTACTCTTAGACAACAGAATCAGAGATTCAGCAACTTCTAACAACTCTCCATCATCCACAGAAACAGGAAACATTCTAAACGAAGAAGATGAAGAAACAGAGAAGCTCTTGTACCTTGAAACTCGTTTCGATCTCTTTCTCCTCTGTACACCACTGAAGCTACACAACAAGCTCCTCATCATTACAGATTCTTCTTCGCAATGCATCAATTTCCGATGATTCAACAGACATTTCTCGTAACGAAAACCTTTCCCACACTCTCCGCATCGAAACAATCTCTTCTTTTTCTTGCTTCGTTGATGATCGAGTGGAGATTTCTGAGTTCCGTAGTAGCAAAAGATCTCTTTGTACTGATTCATCGATTCTCTGCTTAATCGAGTCTTCTTCATCTTCACCGTAGTGCAATTTCTCGAAATTCGAGAGCTTCTTAACTTCGTATGGCGAAATTGGAACATGGGTTTCTCCAATTCTTGATGATCTTCCACTAAAGCTACCATTTTTGGACCCAGAGATGATTTGCGAAGGATATTTCGCAAATTACCCAAGAAATTGTGAGTGTCGAAGCAGCTTAAAGGAATCGACTTTCCGTCACTTTCCCGAGAAAACGCAAAAGAAAACGACGGAAACTTACGTAATTCTCAGAAGTAATTGAAGGAAAGTAAGAAAACAGAGGAAATGTTTGGTTTTTTCGTCGATTTCTGGGAAAATGAGAAGAGAGAGAGCAAGAGCAAGAGAGGAAGTAGAGAAACAGAGAGATTACAGAGGAGGGAAGGAAGAAAAGGGTATTTTAGGAAATTTGGTTAGCCTTACGTGTCCGACGTGGCAATGTGGTGACCGATGTGGCAAGGCTTTTGAGTTTTTGAATTTGGATACCAGAAAAGGAACAAATTACCATATCCAACTTAACCGAACAATTAAACCGTCGGTATAAAACAACACAGTGAGAGGATAAGTAATTTGTTGATTAATACTAATAGAGTAATAACAAATGCCAATAATCAAATATGAGTGCAATTATTCCACAACACTAAAAAAACGAAAATCACAACGCATAATCAAGTTAAACATCCTCAGCTATTTATTCAGAGCTCTTTGTGGAAATTAGAACCTAGCTAAACCTTCCAAACATACTACTCCATGTTGTAGTACTGTTTCATCATCATCATCAATGGTACCATATATGAGTAGAATGATCAGGCCTTGATGGTTTCTTCTCCTACCTCAACACCATTAGCCTTTGCTTTTTTCTCCTTGTAGTTTTTGACAGCGGCCTTAATGGCGTCTTCGGCAAGCATACTGCAATGCAACTTCACTGGTGGCAATCGAAGATGCTTTGCAATCTCCCTGCCAAAAAACACAATGACTCATCTATCAACATCCTCAACCAAATTCCACAGAGTTAGTAAAGATAATAACTGGTGATAGATCGTATAACTCACTTGTTCTTGATAGTCAAAACTTCATCTAAGCCTTTGCCTTTGATCCATTCAGAAGCTACAAACACACAAAAATGCAGCAAAGTTCATCGATCAATCAGAGCATATAATAAAAAAAGCATACACATCCCTAATTGTAAGAGCAAACATCCAATAGTAATCATCAAATCAAAACCTTTTTAAGGAAAGTGATTCACAGAGCCAAATTAAACAAATTGGATCCACCAAAATGAAGTGGATGTAAGGGCTAAGACATACCGACGGAAGAAGAAGCGATGGCGGAGCCACAACCAAAGGTTTTGAAACGAGTATCAATGATTTGACCGGACTCATCAACCTTGATCTGGAGACTCATGAGATCTCCGCAAGCAGGAGCTCCTACCAATCCAGTACCAACGTCAGGATCATCTCTGTTGAACGATCCAACATTCCTAGGGTTTTCAAAGTGGTCAATCACGTTCTCGTGGTACAATCGACGGCTGAAACCTAAAGGAGACGTGGAATTTCGTAGCCCTAGAAAAGCTTTTCTCGAAGATTGCCTCAGCATCATCGTTCTGTTTCATGCAAAAGTAAACAAATCATCATTGATCGAATTCGAATCGAATTATACACTTCATACAAGAGTAACAGATTGGAGTAATTTAAATAAAAAAATCATACAAGAGTAAGCAAATCACCGTACAACTTAAATGTTAACACCACACACACAAAAATGACTCTAATCAACAATTCAATTCAATACAGATCTCTCTCTCTCTCTCTCTCAAATTCGAAGATACGAGATTGCGAAATTCAACAATAGTATTATATGGTCGCGAGTACAGAGAAGGCGTTTGAGAATAGTACCGAAGATGAATCGGAGAATATCGCCGGCGATGGAGACAGAGAGCTTTCCGAGCGATTGTTGCAAAAGGAGCTTCGTATGGGGTTTTTTCGATTTTGTGTGTGTTTTAGGATTTTAGCTAATTTGTATACGAATTAAAGGCCCAAAGATTGATATCAAGGCCCAAAGGTTTATGAGGAAGCCCAAAAGTTCCACAGTCACACAACTTTTTTTGTCTCTTTTAATCTTTTTTGTTGTTTTTCGTCAATGTGCACCAACCCCAACAAAAATTAACATACGTCCTCTCCTTCGAGCGTCGTCTTAGAGTCAACATCCAAGTGCGTGGAGAATCCGGAGAAGTTCGTTGACACGACGATTTGCAAAAGCTCAAGGTTCTCGCTGCTGCGTCCAATACGGTTCCTTCGATTGCGAATGATGTTGTTCAGCTTCTTCGGGATCTCACTGATGAAGATGCTTTAGAGGATAACAATGAGCCTGTTGAGAACAATGTGCTTGAATATGAATCGTTTATCTGAGGCTACTGCTATATACGCGACATTGACAGTGATTGAGAATTTGGTACTGTAGCTGATGAATTGGTATGCCATTCGACTTTGCTATAACTAATTATCCATCTGCTAGTGGTTTAATTAATGGGTTTAAAAGTCTGTATCTTCGGTCAGAAATTGCTTGCATATATCAAAATAACATAAAAGAGGCACATACTTACATAATGATGTTATTTAGTTGTTTAGATTCCGCTAAACAAGAGGATCAAAAGAGAGCGGTTCATTTCACTGATTGCCAATAATAAAAAAAGAGTGCAAATTATTCCACAACACTAGAAAAGGAAAATCACAACGCAGAAGAATGACTATATGTATTCAGAACACTTTGTGGAAATTAGAACCTAGTTAAACCTTCCAAACACACTACTCCATGTTGTAGTAGTACTGTTTCATCATCATCAATGGTGCCATATATGAGTGGAATGATCAGGGCTTGATGATTTCTCCTCCTACCTCATCAACACCATTAGCCTTTGCTTGCTTCTCCTTGTAGTTTTTGACCGCGGCCTTGATGGCGTCTTCGGCAAGCATACTGCAATGCAGCTTCACTGGTGGCAATCTAAGATGCTTTGCAATCTCCCTGCCAAAATATCCAAAACAATGAGTTATCTATCCAAATCCTCAACCCACTTAACAAAAAAATACCATGTCATGAGTTATTATTAGATATAATAACTCGATCGTATGATAAGTCGTGATAGATAGTAACAGTAAAAAAGGCTACTTACTTGTTCTTGATAGTCAAAACTTCATCTAAGCCTTTGCCTTTAATCCATTCAGAAGCTACAAACACACACAAAAATGAAGCAAAATTCATGGATCAGAGCATAAAAACCCGGCATACAAAGGCCTAAAGACATACCGACGGAAGAAGAAGCGATGGCGGAGCCACAACCAAAGGTTTTGAAACGAGTATCAATGATTTGACCGGACTCATCGACCTTAATCTGGAGGCTCATGAGATCTCCACAAGAAGGAGATCCTACCAATGCAATGCCAACGTCAGGGTCATCTTTGTTGAACGATCCAACATTCCTAGGGTTTTCAAAGTGGTCAATCACGTTCTCGTGGTACAATCGACCTGTCGAATTTTGTAGCCCTAGAAAAGCTTTTCTCGCAGATTGTCTCAGCATCATCATTTTCTATTTTGTGTGTGTTTCAGGATTTTAGCTGAGTCGTATGAGATTTAAAGGCACAAAGATTGATATTAAATCGTAAAAGATAACTACAAAAAAAAAAAAAGATATAAGATATTAACAAAAGTAGTTAGAGAGATAAATGGTGTACAGAGGAGTAGATATATAGATCTCTCCGTATGCCCAACAACATCTCCGAGTCAGAGAAGCAGCTGTTGCAATATGGTGCATCCGCATCAACCACCTGGTTAAGTCACCCTCCGGAGATTCCTTCCTCGTCCCTTGCTTCTTCTAGGTCTTGTCTACATCTTCCGTCTTGCCACCAACACCTACACTCAACTCGCTCATCCTAACAACCTCACTGTTCCTTACTGCCTTCCTCCAACCCCTTGATCATTTTCTCCACTTCTATCGTTTTTCTTTATAACTTCTCGATTCAATCATGAAAAGCTAGCGTAGTCAGATACAGTCAAAACAATATCTGTAAACCGATGAGAAGACAAAAGCTTAAGTTGAGTAATGATTTTTTTTCAAGCCTACCTACTACATATGCAATAGGTATCTTGGTGGACAAGGCATCTAGATTACGGTTTTGCTAGTTTCAACCAACAGGATATACTGTAATGCCATATTGACGAAAAATGTAGAGGATGATATGGATAAGCCGTCTATATTAGGGTCTTATCTCAGAAATTCAGAATTCACTACTGGATTTATATAATTAATTGTGTTCACTTTTTATCCCTCTAATTCAAACAAACGAATTACTTTCTCGTCCCATTTCGTTTAAAGGCAGATTCCATGAGCAGAGTAAGCATCCCAAGCGATCGAGACTTGTTTCATAGAGGCCTGGCTCATAGATGGAGAGCTGGTTGCCGTTCCAGGCAGTGATTTGAAGCTCGGAGATATTAGCAACTGCAACTTCAGCGGATGGACATTTTAAAGCAATCATGACCATTGCTGGACTATCAACATATCAAGCTCCAATACAGCAGAAGTTTCACCATTGTTCACCTCTGTAATCCACTGACCTGGAATTTGTAAATTCGGACTATCTTTGAGTTGCATCTAAAAGGCCCTTCAAATGTTGAATCGCAACTAAACTAAGATGTTTGATTTCAGCATACCATAAAAAATCCAACTAAATATTTTGATTCATATATAATTCAGCAGACGTGAAACAACAACTTTAATTTCACAATCGAGTCCAATCCATAACATCTCACAGTAGAAACTAGAAAGATATGCCTATGATAAAAAAGAGACCCTAATTGCAACACTGTCTAATCTTTCCGGAGCCTACAAGACAAGACTAATCAGTTGGCTTTCTTCTCCTTTGCTGCAGCGGGCTTCTTCTGATACAAGATAATCTGACTCAAGATGGTTCCGTTGGTGAGGACCCCAAGAGCAAAACCCGTAAGAATGCTAACTGGAGCATTTTCCTGGATACTGGTGAAAACTCTGACGATTGATCCAGCAAAGTTCATAAAGAAAGTTAAGAAACTAAGCTCTCCAGTACTTTTGTTTTTGAAGTTCTTCCATATCTGAGGGAGTCTCGCAAACAAAAACACTGCATGCTGTGAAGCGTAAAGAGCCTCGAATAGCGTAGGATTAATCTGCCCGGCAAGCACAGTTGGTGCTACTGCACAATACAAGAGTGCCCTGATCCAAGTTGTTACAGGAACAGGTTGGGAGAAATAGTAGATACAAGCAACCAAGATCAATGCTTGAATCAAAAGAAACGCCATTTCACCAAAAGCCGAAAAGGGAAGTCCTTTGTGTAGACAATACGCAAGAGAAATCGTGTAACCGACCACCTCGAGCTCAAAAGCTACAACACTTAAGCCTCTTACACTCTTATGTTGCACAATTTTGAGTATCTGAGGGAGCTTCACGGTGATGGAAGCAGCGACGAGGCAGTAACCGAGCAGCTTGGAAATGAGGGGAAGAAGGCAATCCTTCTCCGGGAACTCGCCGTTTCGGAGAGAACCAATCGCACAGCTCGGATCAATCCCTAGATAATCCATTGTCTTCTCTTCCAATCTTCAGTTGTCTACAATTAGCTTTAATTCAAGAAATCATGAGCAATTGAGACAAGGAATCAACGAACTGTGAATTTTCAATTAATCAAATCTCAGATCTGCGACATGCAATTGAAACCGGTAGATCGAACAGAGACCATAAACAAACTTAAATCTGAACGAGTTCACTTCATTATCAAATCAGAAAACCAAATCTGAAAATCTAAGAAGGTAGACGTTAATCGTACCTGTTATTGACCTCGCCGTGTGGAATTGCTAATCGCGATGACTGTGGTGGGGGAGAAAGAAATTTATATATTTAATGACTTTCCAGAAATGCCCCTGAGACTCTTGAAGAATATTTGTGTTTTTATTGTCCTCGTAAAATTCGGCAGGCTTATCACACTTTAGACGACGACGATCATTCGCCGTATCTAATGGTTAAATGTATAAACACGATTATAAAATGTGTTCATAAGTTGTAACTTGTAAGTATTTCATTTGCTAGTTCACTTCATTTCATTCTTTACCGTTTTTTATCTACCAAAATCATACTATACTTTGGTACATTAAAACACACATTACAAAACAAACTCTTCAATAAACATGCACAAACATGTTACAGTAAACCTTTCGGATTGACCCACTCCGCGGTCTATTTATCACCCTCGCTGAATCTCCCATGTACTCAATTTTCTATGATCACAAACCAGAAAAGGAAAAAGAAAAAAAAAACATAGAAACTATATGACGAGAGTGGAAAAAATTTTTTCCTACTTCACAGGGACGCAATAGGAAGAACTCAGATGTGGAGGTAAGACACAGACTAAGTGAGGACCCGGTGGATTACTGCTTACATTTGCTTCTTCTATGTCTGGCAAACTTAGTTGAGGTGGACGCACATAACCCGCTACCAATGGCACACATAGTATCGAGACTACTACCCTTGAACCTGTTACATTAACATTAACTAACCAACATATCATCTCAAATTATATGCACAAGTGTTTCTCGCAACAAAACAAGTGAGAGGAAGAAAACATTATTTTACCTTGCTCCTCTGACAGAGAGACATAGCCTCTCTTCCTACCCGCAATCATCCAATTCTCCGAGTTTGCTTTCACTTCATACAACACCTCATCCTTGTGTAAATAAAACAACAAGCGTTAGTGAACATGCCAATATTTCACTAACTATCCAAAGGGAAAGTCTGGTAGCGATGAACTAATATCAACTAGCACTAATCTGGACATCACTTACATGATGTTCACTTCCTTTGAGATCTTTAAGCCTTTCGACTCTCCATTGCATGGTAATAAGTTTTCCAACCCTAAGCCCATCAGAAGGAAGTGGGATGAATCCAACTGTAAGGCAAGGATCAAGCACTGGACGCTGCAAAACAATAGCACTCTTGAACACCAAATCTTTCCCTTCGCTATCTGCATCCACTGGCTTGTGTGCTCCAGCGGATCTATCGCCATGGATTCCATATTTGATATTCAGGATGCTCTCTGGTAGCTGCAAATCTTTCCCTTCTGTTGTGCAAACGTTTAGTTAGTCCACAGTATATACACCTGCTTGAATTTGACATGTTCTACAAGTGGATCTTCCTATTCTATGTTACATTAGCCTTATTGGAATTCAATGCCAATGCCAAATCTGTAATATTATGCGACAGTTCTGAAAACAGAAATAGCTTTCAAGTTGCAGATACTGGTATCACTTTAAGTGTGTTTAACCAAAAGTGAAACCTAAAGTTAGAAACTGAGTCCTATTAACATTTATTCAGAAGGATAGGAATACCTGAAGACGTAGTCTTCTCTAAGCATATACTGAACACAACTGCTGCTCTAGATCCCGGAGACACAACAAGCGGAAAGAACGTTAAAGTAGGTCTTCCATCACTTTGCCCATGAACAAATCCATCTTGAAGATCAAGCCAAGCATCAAGAACTGTCAAGTTGGCCTTGACCAGGGAGTGTAACATAACCTGTAAATAGGATTGCTTGATAAATAACCTTGAGTGGACGTGAATAAGAATGAGGGAACTGAGAAGTTAAGGACAAGATTTGTTTTTTTCATTGTAAAAGTGTTAAGCTTGGCTACCTGCAAGACCAAAGTCCCATCATTGCATTTGTTCGCTACCCTTGTCGTCACATCAAAAGGGTCCGTAAAATGTGCCGCTATGGTTCTGCTCACATAATACAATCAGAGGGAAATCTGATGAGGAAAGGAAAAGTTTTTGATGCCTAACCTCTGATGTGGTAAAAAGAAGATCAAGATTTTCCATGAGAAAAGAAGAAAAAATACAATACCTCTCAAATATTTGGTTGTGATGCACTCCAAATTCAAGTTTCAAAGCTACGGTTCTCATTCCCTCTAAAATATCTTGTTTCAGAGGACTAACTGTTAGCGTAAAAGAAATAAGATCATTGGCCACTGGATAAGACAAGAGACATGTAATAATTAGAAAAACATATTTTTTCTGCAAACCTGAAGAAGACCCTCTGGGAAGCTTCTCACTCAATGCACGAACAGGGACCCACAGAATAGAACTCACATTGCTTGCCCACTCTGAGAACACTATTTTACCATCACAAAGATTAAGCACCTCTGAATCCCGTTTTGGCGACACAGGGCTATCTTCTACAGAAACTTCAGCTTTGGATGCACCAGCCCCACAATCTGTGTCCATGTATCTCTCCATCTCAATGCCATATGAGTCTTCGATCTTTAGCCCTGGACCAGTATCAATGTGCAAGATGGCGCCTTTCAGTGAGTAATCGATAGGACGTACTATGATACCAATCCACTGGGCTTCATTGATAAGCAGCGCAGAAGATACAGCTGCAGCAAGATCAACCAGAGCTCTTGGTTTGGAAACCTAAAGAAAAAGATGTCTATCGTATCAACAAGGGAAATAAATGTCCGCAAGGGTATCACTACCCATGCATGTAATTAACGGTTTCCTACCGATCCAGAAGTGAAATTATTTTTAGCAACAGAGAGATCGTATACCTTCAAGATAGGTCTGGTTGGCTTTTCATAACTCATAAAATCATCACTATCTGCAGGACCACCCTTTGAAAAGTTGTGAGACCTAAATCTCAAGCGCCCAATCTGCCCAGTAACGACTCCCAAGACATAAGAACTAGGTTTTTGTGGAGGCAAAGCAAAAGTGATAATATTCTTTCCGGCCTTTAGCACAGTTGCAGTGGAGCTCTTTAAAGCCTGAAACCCAATTCATATAAAAAAGTTCTTAAGTACGTGAAATTTGATAGAAGAAAAGGACAAGAACATTCATGTATGTCTAAAGGAGGCAAACCTGGCCACCTTCGTCAGTGTTGTTGGTGGCTACCAGGGTAAGACTGAGCGAATCAAGTGTGATATCATCAGGAAATCCACTCCACACAGTAACAGATAGATTGCCAGGATCTCCATCACACAACTGAAGTGGAGGGCCAGTATTTCCAGAAAATGTGATCAATGATGACACATCCAAGGGAACTGGGTTCTTCATTTCACTGTGTGCAAGATTAACCACCTCAGACTGAAAAGCTTGCCGCTCTTTGGATGAGAATAAACTCTTATCCAATGAAAGCAATCTAACACAAGATGACAAGTACCCAGCTTGATCATTAAGAATCTTTTGACACTCGGCTAAATTGGGCAAGACTTCTGCCAGTAAATCTTGCCATCGTTCACCCGCATAAAGGGCACAAACTTTTTCATAAGAGTTAGCAGCCAAATCATATTTTCCGTGCTTGAAACAGACAGCTGCGATTTCACCATCCAGGACAACTCCATGTCTTTTCCACCAAGAACGGTGATAGTTTTCAGCTGCACCTTTGGTTAGACTAAGATATTTATGCTGCCACAACAAAGTTTATACGTGAGAAGCTAGAAGAAAGAGAAGCATAAAAATGAGAAGCTTCGCTGTTCTTTCGTAAATGGCATGCGCATTATATTTTCCAGTTAGACTACCTCAAAATCCTGAAGAGATGACAATGTCTTCAACAAATCTTGATCTGAAATGGTAAGTCGCAAAGCGTGCTCAGCTGCAACAAAAATTTCAGCAAGCCTCATAGGCCTATCTAGCGGACTGTCAAAATTTCCAGGTGAAGAATTTGTTCTAGACATGGGAGCTGCTTGTACTTTAAGTGATGAAGGTGTTCTCGGAGACGCTTCTAAACCTGATCTGTCGAAATATATAAAAATATCATTTTAGTTCCACAAAAATATAACAAAAGGTGATGATTTGCAATGCTTCCTGGAAACTTCGAAAATATTTGAGATTAAGTGCTAACACATTTGTAAACAAGAAGAGCTAAAAGGACAGAATGTTATAAATTCCATTACCCTTCAGTAAAATTTGGGCGGCCATCAAACATTTCAGGAATATTTCCAGTAGAAAGAGAAGCCCTTCTTCTGTTAGCCACACGTAGAAGGACAGATGGTTCAAGGGGTAAAGGTTTTTGTTGAATACCAAAGTGCTTGGTCCTTGAAGTTGCTTGAAGAATAGTCTGTACCAGAAAAGGGAGATAAGTATCATAGTTAAGCAGACCTAGATCTCACAAACAGTACCCTGGTAATCAAAGTTATGTCATGTTAATCTTAACTTAAGGCACAAAAGGCTTCTAACAGTATTCAGATAACACATTCTTGCAGAAGATGTAGACTATACCTTTTCTTTTTCAAGCACCTCAGAGGAAGCATCTGGTGGAAGAGATGGCCAGACTGCCGGTTTTGGCCAAGGAAGCATACTGAGACAAGCACTGCCCAAAAAATGTATAGAAGTTACTACCAAACAGCACCAGCATAGCCTAATCCCAAAGTGTAAGGACAAATCGACACACGTTTTGAGCCAACAAAGACTTTCTTTGTTTTAAAAAAAAGACATACTTCTGATTAATAAGCAAATAAATATGCTATATAAATATGCTATACCACAAACAGATCTGTACCTGTTCAGTGGACTTCTTTCTATATCTGTTCCATATCCTATCAGATATCCAAGTCTCATGAACTGCCATGATCAGAAACGCATTTCAGTTTTTACAAGCACTTGAAAATAATACATCAACATCATATTCAACCGACAAAACAACTATATATGTGCTTGTACACAAAGGGGCTAATACTCAATTCAGATTAATGGACTTCTTTCTATATCTGTTCCATATCCTATCAGATATCCAAGTCTCATGAACTGCCATGATCAGAAACGCATTTCAGTATTTACAAGCACTTGAAAATAATACATCAACTTCATATTCAACCGACAAAACAACTATATATGTGCTTGTACACAAAGGGGCTAATACTCAATTCAGATTAATGGTCAACGTCATTTTCTGGTTTTTGAAGCAAGCAGATTTATACCTTAACCCGCGCAAGTGAATAGAGATCACCCTGAAGACGGTAGAATTCCTTCTCAACATCAGGTGCAACGACTCCAACATGGTGATGAGAAGCAGTTGCATCGATCAGTGCTAAACATGCAGTAATTACCCAAACTTCCCGCATACAGAAGGGCAGTACACTCTACAAAAATATCAAAAGAACAGATAAAATAAGGTCACGCAAATTAACAAATCAGAGGTATGATAATAAGCGTTTCATTAGTAATAGTATAGATTACCTCATGGAAGGTCAAGGCCTTTGAAAAACTGATAACAAAGGAATAGCCCCTGTATGCAACTTCAAAAGGACGATTCAACTTGAACAACAGCTGCAAAACCACGTACTATTAGGCTAATGAAAAGGTTTCAAAGTAAAGCTACAATTGTGAAAGCAGAAATGAATACTGTGATGAATATGATGGCTTTTTAGTACACCAACCCTAGATTGACAGGCAAAGAGATACTGCCTAAACTCGAATTCTCTAAAAGAATCGTCTTGCACAATCTGTGTTAAAGGTTTGCTTCCTGGTCTCAGCAGCACAGCTTGATCATCTTCACTGTCGAATCCTCCAAAATCCCTCTGTTTACCAGGCATATTAACTGCATCGTAGTTAAGCATGATAGATCATTTTCTCAGAAAAAAACTTGCAAGAAAATCAGTTTGTTAGATGACTACCGATTCCAAATGCTATTTGATATAATTAACAAAGACAGAATAATAATAAATATACCAAAAAGAAAAAAATCATGGAACTTATTATTCCCACGGATCTGCGAGAGTAACACAGAGGTAGAAAAAGAACCTGTTTCCAAATAGCAGAGCTCTAATTCATCATATTCACGTAATGCATCTTCATGAATATGAGCCATCTCAAATATGAAAGCCAAACTTTCCTGAGATAGCATAAAACATTATGACCTTTAAGAAAATGAGAAAAGATTCTGCAAGGACCAAAGTGAAATTTCTAGGTTTAACAGAGAGACGTTCATCTCAAAATTCTAAGGAAGATAATTGTATAACAACAAATTAAAAAAAAGGAAGAAACAGGATTTTGAACCATTTTATTAACCTACATAGAAGCAAAATTTAATTTCCTTTCAGAAATTGGGAAGAGAGATAACCTTTAGGATGAAAAAGTTACAAAAGCTCCATGCTGACATAAACCGCTGCTCGGTGAGCTTGCGTATCTCTTCCTCATAGAATTGTACGCGCCTATCTAAGGTATTCCTGATGCACTCGGTAATCTTTAATTCGAGATCCTCCCAAAAATTTGATTCGGGGCCATGTAAGTCCAGCTTACAGCACCTTAAAAGTAGTGCAAAAATCATCAAACGACGACCATGTATGGCATGCATCAATTTTAGTAAAACTGATCAAGCAAATGAAAAGGTGTTGCAGTGTCTACTCCTTCTGCCTTTTTGTAAGTAACTATTTTACACAGAACTTCCTTTAAATCAGTGAGTTTACTGCTAGATGGGTTTAGTTCATGCATCTAGCAAACAAAAGAGTACTTGCAATTGTGGAACCGTTTTAACCTAATCTAAACTATATCTTAGTAGGAGCAATCAAGTCTCACTAAGAATCTGATATGTATTTACTCAACTGTATTGAAGCAAAAAATATGAAACACTGCCTAATCTGCAATACGTACCTTTCTCTCTTTTTAGTGCTGAAATCAACTTCAAGCTTCGCATATACTTTCTTGACATTTTTAGTTGCTAGATCATTACTTGGATGAGCTTTTGATACAAAGACAATAAACCATTCCCTCTCATCATTTTGAACAATTAATTTCAGACGTGGTTTAAGAATGTTTTTAAACTCATCAAGATCCTGCAAAGCCAAAGATATAACATAACCAAATAAGTGGTGCAGACAGTACAGTGAAATGACCAAATTCTAGACAATAGAAGAAATATCAACAGTCGCATTGCATTGTTTTGTTCCTTTTGCAAGTGAATAGTTTCCAATAAAAGTACCTCACAGGTCACAAGAACTATAGTTGCATATGGTTCTCTAAACCAGAACAAATACTGCTCCTGAGGGAACCGACTACGAAGTCTAGCATCTGTAGTTAATATGAACTCAACCGGCAAGTTCTCAACAAAAACCGCATTCCGAGTCTTGTTGGTCAATAATGCTCTTTTCAATGGCTGGTGCTCTTCAAACAAACCTTTAACCGATGGCCACAGATCACTCACATCTTCAACTGTAAGCAAACAAGTAAGATCCACAATTAAGGAAACAAACAGAGAAAACGTTTCCATATTAATGAACGCAATCCGTTTCCAGATTCTTGTTTTCTAAACATTTACAACTTACAATTTCCTCGAATACTCTACAAATTCATGGAATCACAATCACTGGTCAAGCCTCAGCTCGGAAGCCAAACAACAAGTGATGATTCAGTACATTCTAAAGCTAAAATTGCAATCAAAATCTTCGAGACAGTATTGCCACAAATTTCATTTCTACAGTATACTTGAGATCGCAAAATGTGGTTAAGAGAGAAGTAGTAGTAGTGCAGATCCTAATGTACGAGTAAAAGTAGAGACAAATTAGGGAAGGGAATCTTACCGGCGGCGATGATGCGATCGCAGGAACTCTTAACCGTCTGAAAATGACCCACGTAGTTCGCCATCTGACTACACGAAATCTCCGACGCCGGAGATCTTTGATTAAGAGAGAAGAAGAGTAATCAGAAGAAACAAATCAAATCAGAGTATGGATTTAAAGTGGGCTTGGGCTTAGGCCGAAGCCTAATTGATTTCCAATCATGTCGAGCATTAAACCAGAATTTGAAATTAGTCAATTAATCCCGGTAGTAATGACGAAGATTACAGTAACCGTCACAAGTTTCGAGCTTCCAAAGAAGTCGCAACGGTCTGATAATTCTCCTCCTCCTTCTTCTTCTTCTTCTTCACACTCGTTCAAAAAATCAAAACCCTAATTTCGCGTCTCTGTACATTTCTATCTAATGGATTCGACGAATTCGAAGAATACTAAAATTGATCCGATTAAGTTTCAATCGAAGTCGTCTCAAGAGATTTCACGATTATCGGAGAATTCGAACCCTAATACCTCACACTCGACTCCAGCGAGAATCTCCGGATCGATGAAGTCCGTAAAGAAGAAACCGAAATCGAAGGTTAATCCCATTCCGGTAGTTTTCTCGCCACGGAATCGGATTAGAGAGAGGAGATTCGTGGTGGTGAGGAAGAAGAAGAAGAAGAAGAGGAACGAATCGGCGTGTACGGAATCTAGGGTTTCGGAAGTGGAGTGTAAGTGTGGAGCGAAGAGTAATGAGAATTCGAAGAAATGTGTATGTGTTGCGTACGAGACTCTACGTGCTTCACAGGAAGAGTTTTTCAAAACTCCAACGGAAGTGGAAATTGGCGAATCAAGTCAAAATGAAATCGAAATCGAATCGGATGAAATCGCGGTTGCTGCTACGATGAAGAGGAGAAGAGAGGAGGTACTTGAAGAAGCGAGGATGAATATACCTGAGTATGGTAAAGTGATGCATCTAGTGAAAGCATTCGAGAAGCTTACTTGCTTCCCTCTTTCAAAAGTGAATCAAAACAAGGAAAAGGTTAAGAAATGGGAATTGCCTGGAATGAGTCTGCAGAATTGTACAGAATCTGAGATTGATCAAGAAGTTACATGGAGTTCTTCGTTTTCTCCATCTGATTTGGTGTTAACAGCTACGAATTTGAGATTAGAAGAACCTCATGCTTCGGTTTCTTCATCATGGGACAATAGGTGAAATTAAAAAGTGCTTTTCATCCCTTGATTTCATGGAAACTTTGTTCTAATTTGTGTGTTTTGGTGTTGTTACAGTGGTTCAGTTCAGGATTCAAATTGTGTGTGGAGGAGCAGAAGAAATGTATGTGTATTGGATGCATTTTATCTTGTCTCTTAATGATTATATTGTATGGTTTTATGTAGTGATAGTTTGATATTTTATTTATGACAGAGCTTGGAGTCCTCTGCTTCAATGGGAAGTAGAAGATCGAGGAAGAAGCAGATCAAAGTCACTTCACCGAAGCCATTCAAACTGAGAACTGAGGTATGAGTTTGTTTAGAAGAAACTGAGAGAACATTCTTCCGGATATGATTGTTGATTGGTCTTTTATGTATGTAGCAACGGGGGAGAATGAAAGAGGAAGAGTTCACTAAGAAGCTACAAGAGATGATGTTGGAGGAAGAGAAGATGAGAATTCCCATTGCTCAAGGTCTTCCCTGCACAACTGATGAACCTGAGGTGAGTAGCCTTTGATCAAATTTGATCGTTTGTCTTACGGATATACTATTCACTTTGAAAATGTTCTCTAGTATAAAAAATTAGTAATCTATCTTGACATTTCTTAGAGTAACATAAGGAGATAACTTTAGTCTCATGATCTTGCAAAAGGTTAGCGATAGACTCTAATGTTGCCCTTTTTGTTTCAGAATCTAGTTAAGCCTCGTGTGAAAGATACCACAATACCAGTAGACCTGAAGCTCCATTCGGACATACGAGCACTAGAACGTGCAGAATTTGATTATCAGGTCAGAACCTTTATTGTGGTTACTTACATCCTCGTTATGACCTTAATATCTTCTCAAGCTACTTGTGTTAAGTTACTAATATAGATCTTTAGCTACCCTTCCTTACCTTGTAGATTTTGAATTCTTAACAAAGCCTCCATTAGTTACTAATATAGATCTTTAGCTACCCTCCTTACCTTGTAGATTTTGAATTCTTAACAAAGCCTCCCTTGCCTTATACCAGGTTGCTGAGAAAATAAACCTAGTAGAGCAATACAAAGCCGAAAGAGAACGGCAACAAAAGGTAAAATAAATGAGAAAAGACTCCATTTGATTCTATATGAAATCTGGCTGAGTATGCAAAAAATGACAGATGGTTTGTGGATTATTCAGCTGGCAGAAGAAGAAGAGTTACGAAGGCTTAGGAAAGAAATGATTCCAAAGGCACAACCAATGCCATACTTTGATCGACCATTCATTCCCAGAAGGTAAATAATAACACCCTTGAACTCAGCTTTCTTCTTGATAGATTGATGGAACATTGCAAGGAGTATGGGACAGATCAATTGTTTTTACTTTCCTTTCATTGTAGATCGAACAAGCACCCAACCGTTCCTCGAGATCCCAAGTTTAACATACCGCAACACAAGAAGATAAGATGCTGCAGTACATCATCTTGGAGTGAAACTGGATCTTACATGACTGATCTCTCGTACCAACAAGATCTCTAAAGAAGCTTTTCATTCAACTTGCACATTTCTTCAATAATCTCTCCTTGTCCATATTATCATCACTTTGAAAACAAAATGATTCTATTCAGTGAAGCAACCAATTTGTTGCAAGTTTATGTTATGATATCATATGTTGACGATACAAATTGTGGAAAAAATGCTTAGACCTCTACTCTCATGGATTTGATTACTTCTGTTGTTTGAATCGTTAACTACTTGAACATTCATAAAACCTGATTACTCTTGTTATTGCTTGGAAAGTTTCCTACTTGCAATTTCATAAATCCTGGATTTAAGCAATGCAAGAGCTGTATTTTGTTTGAAACACAAGATGAAAAGTGTCCAAAAGACCACCAAAAAACTTTTAAGATTCTGAACAATATGAGAGCAGTCTTCAGCATTGCATTGATAATAGCTTTTAAGAGTAAAGATAAACACTAAAAACAAAACATTGGCATCAAAAGTAGTAGAAGAACCAAAAACATCATTCAGGTCTTCAAGGTTCAACTGCGATACGGCCAGCAACCTGGTCCAAATCCCTTTGCCCACTGGAGGTGATTCTTCTTCCTCTGGAGACAACAAACAAAACAGATAGTAACCATTAGAATCCTTTTCAAAAAATCATAAAAGGTTTCATAAGTAAGAAGTAGTAGCAGTGATGTGTTTACCCCTTGGTGTCAATCTCAACAATGTTCATTGTCTCCAACTGCTGGAGGATGTGACGGGCAACTCCACCGCTAGATTTGCAGAAGTGTGGTGGGCGACTGCCATTTCTCTTGCTGCCACCATAAATCCTACGGAAAGCACCAACACCAAGACCTCCCTTCAAGTAAACCTTCCTGGCCATAGATGCTGCAGAACAAAAAGGCATTATTAGAAAACGTTTTCTGCATTGAGAACAAAACAGATAGAGAGACAAGGGAACAAGAGATTACCAGCTCTGATGTAGTACCAGTCAGGGTCATATGGGGCAAGCTCCTTCAACTTACCAGTCTTCACAATGTCTGTCCATAAGGGAAGCTCGATCTGAAACAAACAGCAGACATTTCATTATGCTCTAGAGAAGAAGAAAAAACACAGACAATAATCACTAGATTCAATTAATGTTCACCACATTAAGTTGGGAGTTACAATCAATTCAATAGTCATAATACAAGACTTAGACATCACATTCTGAATTCCAAATTAGATTCTAGAATTAGCAAACTACTAACATGTCAGTGAACAATCACTAATATCAAAATACTAAATTCAAATTACTGTTTCCTAAAATTGCATTTTTGTTTGATACTATCTCCTATGTACAATTGTATTAGATCTGTTTAAGACATCGCAATAAAAGACCTCAACACAGAGATGTTAAGACGACATCGTGAACATACTGAGAAAAGGGTTTTCAATTCACCATTGAAACAAGCTTAAAGACTTAGACTTAAAGACATAGGACAGTACAAGGTCACTAACCTTGCCAGATCTCTTGAGGTGAGAAGCGTAAGCCTTGACGAAGTCATGAGGCGAGACGTCTTTCACAGTCTTACCAACCATAGCTAAAGTTTACGAGAGATGAACAAAGACAGTGATATTCTTCGTCTGGGAGGTTTTGCCCAACGCAGCTGAATCTCTCTCTAGGGTTTTCAATCTCCTTTAACAAACTCTTTATATACCATCACCTATGCTCCAACACTTAGGGTTTTCCTTAAATCCGGGTCATAACCCGACCCTGATTCGTACCAAATTAATGGGCCCGAATTCCTCTTTCAGCCCACTTAGTAGCTCAATTAACAAGTCAAAATATACAACACGACACCGGTTAGTTTGACTAGGATCTTTAGCTAAATCAATCCGATTTGAACCAAACCAAACCAAACAAGTCGAATTCAAAGATTGACCATATTGTAGTATGGTTTAACTAGATGTATTTTATATACCGAAGACTAGAATTCAAAACAGACCAACCGAAATAAAAAGAAAGTTATAAGTGTTTAATCTAGACAAACCTAGTTGATTCAAATACTTCATCCAAAATTGATATATGATCGATTTAAATGATTTCATATTTTATATATATTTAAATATTTAAACCGAATCCAAATCGAACAAAAAAATTAATATACAAATTGAAATTTAACCGAACCAAACTATTCATGATATATTACGTTTTACTTTGGATACAACCTTTTATAAATCGAATAAAAAAGATGAATTAAACTCCTCTATTAATATATGTATGTAAAATTAATATGTTTTAAACTAAATCATAAACTCTAAATAAATCTTAAATTTCATAATTTTATTAAAGCCAAAGTTTTGGAAAAAACTCTAAACACGACTCTAACTTGGAATCTAGATATGGGTTGAGTTTTTGGGATTCAGAACCACAATGATAAATGATGATCTACTAAATTTTGTATCCAAATCCAAACCAATTCTAACAAAACAAACATAAACTGAACTAAACCAAGCTAAAAACAAGACATAACAATATCATAACCAAACCACAATATTTTGCACAATATTTGATTTTATTTATATCGTTACTTCAATAATAGACACAAAAAAATGCTAATTACATGTTATCAATTAGCAAGCGGAATGACACGGACAGCATTTTTTTAGAAGTATAGTATTTGTTTTATCATCCACCCACATAATTTGATCCTAATCCAATTAAACCAAATTAATTTTAAAAGATTGAATATATCCTAGTATGGTTTAACTATATTTTTTTCATATACCCAAATGACCATAACCGAACCTGAAGTTAATGATAAATACCAAATTCTGAATCCAAGTTTGAATCAAATTTAACAAAACCATCTATCATATATGATATTTTGCTTCATAAACCGTAAAAAAACTCTAATCTGAAGTAAACCAAACGAGACAGAACCGAACTATTATTGTAGCATGAAACGACATCGGTTCATTATCGCCTAACCACTGGCTATTAGTTCGCATCTCGAGTCGTCGTCTCTGCCATTTTTGGCTTTTTCAATCAAACCCTAAAGAGCCAGAGAAAGAGACGCCATCACCACCATCATCATCCTCAGCAATGGCGATGAAGCATCTACTTACCTTAGCTCGCCGATCCCAAAGGCGATTCTCTTCCAACCAAGCAATTCGACCCGCCTCCTCCTTCTCCGCAATCGATTCAGTAACTTCCGCATCTCCAACAACGATCCCATCTCCACCGCCACCAAATCTCATGCCCTACGATCAAGCAGCAGAGACTGTCAAATCAAAGATCAAGAAACTCGAGAATCCAGATCAGAGATTCCTCAAATACGCATCTCCGCATCCGACACTCGCTTCTCACAACCACATCTTATCAGCACCAGAGACTCGTGTTACTACCTTACCTAACGGGTTACGTGTCGCTACCGAATCGAATCTGTCCGCGAAGACAGCGACCGTTGGTGTCTGGATCGATGCTGGATCGAGATTCGAGTGTGATGCGACGAATGGTACTGCTCATTTTCTTGAGCATATGATATTCAAAGGGACTGATAGGCGTACCGTGAGGGGTTTGGAGGAAGAGATTGAAGATATTGGTGGCCATTTGAATGCGTATACCTCCAGGGAACAGACTACTTATTATGCTAAGGTCTTAAATTCGAATGTGAATCAGGCTTTGGATGTTTTGGCTGATATCTTGCAAAATTCTAAGTTTGAGGAGCAGAGGATTACTCGGGAACGTGATGTCATTCTCAGGGAAATGCAGGAGGTATGTTTCACACACTCTTGTGCTTTGAAAATTTGATCTTTTTGCTTATCTGCAGTACTGGTGTGATTAAAAATTCATCCTTTTTTGCTCTGTTTGTTTGAATTGGCTTTGGTCACATGTTGTGTATCATAGTTTATGTGTATTGAGTCATTTTGTGGAAAATGTAAGTGTGAGGCATCTGTTTCATCACTCAATTTTAGTTCCTTTGTGTCTAAAAATTAAAACTCTTCTTTTGTGTCTGTGTCTCCACTCGATTAGAGATAACATGCTTACTGTAATTTGGTTCTCTTTTTTTTAGGTTGAGGGACAAACTGATGAAGTGGTTCTTGACCATTTACATGCCACTGCATTCCAATACACACCTCTTGGAAGAACTATTCTAGGACCGGCTGAGAATATCAAGTCGATCACCAGACAGAATTTGCAGGATTACATTAAGACTCACTACACAGCTTCAAGGATGGTATAACTTTTGTTTACTTCTTGTCATTTCTTAAACTTTTTTTGGCAATCAGTTGTTGAATTTGTTTGAATTCTTATGTTGGTCCATCCGAAATATTTTCAGGTGATTGCTGCTGCAGGAGCTGTGAATCATGAGGAACTTGTTGAGCAAGTGAAGAAACTATTTACCAAGTTGTCATCGGATCCAACAACTACCACTCAACTAGTTGCCAA
Organism: Aurinia saxatilis; assembly: GCA_900406295.1. Classification (NCBI taxonomy): domain Eukaryota; kingdom Viridiplantae; phylum Streptophyta; class Magnoliopsida; order Brassicales; family Brassicaceae; genus Aurinia; species Aurinia saxatilis. The sequence goes on along the minus strand of OVAP01000310.1, from coordinate 5,995 downwards.
AGAACCTGCTAGTTTTACCGGTTCTGAGGTAAAGACACAACCTTTATGTTAATTGTTCTTTTTTTATGTAGTGTTTCTTCTTTCTAATATTTCTAGTCCTTGAAATTGTTGTCAGGTTCGTATGATTGATGATGACCTACCCCTTGCACAATTTGCTGTTGCCTTTGAGGGAGCATCTTGGACTGATCCAGATTCAGTTGCTCTTATGGTCATGCAAACTATGCTGGGTTCATGGAATAAAAATGTTGGTGGTGGCAAACACATGGGGTGAGATTTTACGTTTTAGCTATATTGCTTGCCATGGATTACAGGAAAAGCTTTTTTTTTTGCAATATGCTGATGAGTGTTATAATGTCTATGTGCAGTTCTGACCTGACCCAGAGGGTTGCCATTAATGAAATAGCTGAGAGTATAATGGCATTCAACACCAACTACAAGGATACTGGACTCTTTGGCGTATATGCAGTTGCTAAGCCTGATTGCTTAGATGATTTATCATATGCCATTATGTACGAAGTGACCAAGCTGGCCTACAAAGTAACAGATGCTGATGTGACACGTGCGCGGAATCAGGTTAACACCCAAATACTTTTTTCTCTCTTTCCCAAGATTCAGCTTCTGCTTCCGAGTTATTTGTGATTTGTTTAAAGCTTTTAATTTTAACTCCTTAGAAGATTTGAAATGCCAACTGACTTTTTATCTTTTCTCTAGTTGAAATCATCATTGTTGCTTCACATGGATGGAACAAGCCCGATTGCTGAAGATATTGGTCGTCAGGTATGTCATCAATCATCTAAGCGTCTTGATAAGAACTTATATAAGAAGTGTGTTGGTCAAAGATGATAAACACACAGCTTTACTTATATCTGGTGCTTATGTTTCACGTTTTTTTAAGAATTAACATGCAAAATCAAAGATGATAAACCTTACTTCTTGTGCTGTGTGCAGCTACTGACCTACGGCCGTAGAATCCCAATGGCTGAACTCTTTGCTAGGATCGACGCCGTTGATGCCAGCACTGTTAAACGTGTTGCCAACAAATACATCTATGACAAAGTAAGTTTGAAAAAGAAGAGAGATTTGGGTTATAGACTGTTAAAAAGAGTACAAAACTTAAGACTGACAAACATTATGTTTTGGGGATTATGTGCAGGACATAGCAATCTCAGCCATTGGTCCAATCCAAGATCTGCCAGACTACAACAAGTTCAGACGCAGAACCTACTGGAACCGATACTAACCTGTTTTCGGCTTGATTTGGAGTCCATTTCGATCTTTTATTTTTCCGAAAGAAATAAAAATGTAAACTTGAAATTTCTTTTCGATTTTGAAGTTGTGTTCTGCTGATCAAATCAGTTTGGTTTACCATAAATGAGCACTGTTAAATTATTCAAAATATAATTTTTTATCCATGGTTGTTTGGGATTTTTGCTTTAATTCATCTGAAGGACCTTACAAATATGTAACATTTAGCATTTCACTTCTGATTTGATCCACTTGACAAATTTAATAAGATTTACATAAGACATGCCATCTTTTGCAACACTTTCCATCACAATCTTTTTAACTTGCATAGCTCGCTCTTTATACTCTCCATTATCTTTCATGATTTCATTGATCTTCTTCATAACCTCTACCTTTGGAACCACACCTTGTTCATCTTGTTGAAACTCTAACCCGATCTTCCACACGTCGCATATGTATGTTTTGTTGATAAACTGGTCAGCAAAATAAGGAATGCATAGAAATGGTACCCCATTTTGGGCTCCTTCCATAGTTGAATTCCATCCACAATGACTCACAAAACATCCAATGGCTCGATGCGAAAGGACCTCTCGTTGTGAAGCCCATCTCACCACTTTGACTTGATCCGACCCGAGCTTGAGTGGTGGTTCATCACCAGAGCCAGTGACCCACAAGACCGGTCTATTGGATGGACATAGAACTTTTTAGATACTAAACAAACATGGAATTAGTAAAGTAAGCCAAAACCACAACTTTGTTCTCACCTCTTGGTAAGCTCTAGACCGAATGCTAGCTCTGTTAACTGAGCCTTGCCCATAACCCCAAAGCTCCCAAAGGCAACATATATCACCGAACCGGAAACCTGCTGGTCCAACCAATCTAAACAGTCCCGGTCCTGAGGTAGAAAACTTCCAAATGACATGGTTTCTTCAAGATCACATATGGGCCCAACTGGTAATATCTGTGGGACTAGTCCAAATGCTGCCGTTTCTAGCTCATACACTGAGTTACACAATATCCAATCCGCTGACTTGATTGACTTGTTGTTTTGAACCATGAGTTCGAATATGTTCCTTTGAGATTCTTTGTTCTTCAGACAAACCCACACAAACTTCTCTGTTTCCATCTCTGGCATTCCAGGAGACAACTGAACTCTCTTATTTAAACTCAGAGTTCCTACAAACAGAAACACTAGTTATAAGGGCATCCTTGTATATTTTCTTTTACTGACCAAATGAATGTAGTACCAAGTACTGATCAAAGCTTAACTTGTTGGCTACTTAATTGAACCAAAAAATGTGAATCTAAAACTTCTTGAAAAGGCTGATCTTACCGTCAGAGTCAATGAGACCATCATCGACTAATTTCTTAATACTGAATCCAAGAACCATAGACGCAGCCGCGGCTGGACAAAACGCAGCTCGTCTGATCCCAAACTTAACCGCAATATCTATTGCCCATCCCAAGCTCTGATCCGCCACAATGCAGCTAATGATCGTACCTTCCGTGATCATTCTCTCGATCATTTCCTCTACTTTGCTAGGCATAAAACGCAAAACCGATTCAGATAACTTCCCTGGAACGTTCCTCTCTTCTGGTGAATCTTCTAAACCGTCGGGAATCGAAACTAGCTTGATCCGACCCCCGACATAAATATCATCATGTGGTGATACGGATAAGGAACTGATGATGCTATTGTGGTTTAACTCGGTGTTTATGAATGTGATTTGGATACCTTGTTTAGCAAGGTAACGTGATAAGCTTATTAGAGGAAGAACATGACCTTGTGCCGGGTAAGGTATGACTATAACATGAGGTCTTCCCATTTTATTTTGGATTATGCCTGCAAATAAAATTTGATTCAATATAAAGCAAATCATAGAAGATGAAGACAAAAGAGAATATTGAACTGAAATGACAAAGTATCTTTTCGAAATTGTTTTTTGTCGTTTTTTCATATGGAATCAAAACTAATTTGATGCCTAAGTTTGACTTATATTGCTCTCACATATGACATAACACATCACTGATTTACAAACTTACTAGAAGATGAAGACAAAAGATCTGTGTGGTAGTGAGCCCATCTCTCCTGAAGTCTGTCAGCTAAACATTACATTTCAGAATCAACTAACGTCACACATCTAGGACTCCAATGATGACAGTGAAGCCTACCACAAGTGTTGCATGTCCATCACCTCGTTGAGCGTTTCTCTGAAAATTCCATTGTCATCCACATTGGCCTTCTTTTTGTTAATAGTTCTGTCACCCACTTGATTCAACTCATCACCAAGTATTTTCTAGCCATGTGATTGCGTAACTCTGCTTGGGATTGATCATGTATCAAGATTTTCTTCTCTTTCTCGCAGAGGAATTCAAGGTGTGTATCAGAATGGACCTTTCTCACATTTTCTGTTCCAAGTGAGAGAGCTCATTAGATCCAGCAACCGGGTGATCATGAGATGATTTAACGCTAGATATTTTCCTCTTCGTCTCCTGCTTCCACAGATATATTTACACCAGCCTGAACTCCTGAATACATGCCACCAGATACTTGCTCCTGCAGACGGTTCCATGTTGTCCTCCTTGGTTATTGATTAGGACAATCATTTAATTTAATAAAGCTTAAGCAGTAACTAACTAAGATTGGTAAAATGGTAATATCCGGTGACCGAAACGATTTAGATTTCTGTGATTAAACTGTGAGCGTCTTGCTCGTGTAGCTCACTGGTCTGTGATGGTATATCATTGTGCAACTTGAGCAAGGCACTAGGCGAGAAAGACAGAGAAGTTGTTGAGCTTGTGGACAGTAACCCGTAAGCATTTGAGATATTCTTAAATACCCGTTGTCACCATTGATAAGAGTAATGATGCACAAACTCACTCTTATTTGAATAGAGAAGAGAAATTACAGTGTTTCTCACAACAATCACATTGTTTGTTCATTTCCTCATAATACAAGCTAATACCATCTTCATTTTTGATCCTCTCTTACTAGAACCTTAGTCTATACGCAGACTGCATGAGTAACGAGGCAATAAAGAAGTCATAAAGATAATAAAAAGGTTCATACACACCGGGGGAACATTTCAAAACACAACAGAGATAATAAAAAAGGTTCATACACACAAAACCAAAGCACATAGTATCATTTTAAACGCACGCACAACCGAAGCTAGTCTCTCCGCTTAAAGATCGGATGAGGTGGAGACCGAGGCTTGAAGATCGGATGAGGTGGAGGCGTTGGAGGCCGACGAGGCTCCCTTCTTATCACCACCTTGGGAGCTTTCCTGCTTATCACCACCTTTGGAGCTTTCCTCCATATCACCGATCTTATCACCACCTTGGGAGCTTTCCTCCTTATCACCACCTTGGGAGCTTTCCTCGATCTTATCACCACCTTGGGAGCTTTCCTCGATCTCATCACCACCTTGGGAGCTTTCCTCGTCATCATGAGTAAAAGCTGCGAAAGGATTGTCTCTATTAACGATCCAAGGTGTAGGGTCTTCCTCATTATCTATTTCGAAAGGAAATTTTCCCTTATACAAATCAGACCAACGCCATACTAAACTTGCAACACTAGGAGGAGGCAAATCTGTCTCAGTGAAGTGATCAGGAACGGCGAGGAAAACATGGTACTTTGCATGTGATGTCAAAAATCCAAGAACATAGTCCAACTGCGTTTTGACCTCTTCCATGTCCTTTGAAATTACGACAAAAACTGTTTCCTCTTGACCCCGGTGACCGTTACTAATGGAAGCGGAGTAAAGCATGTCCATTATCACCCTATCGAGCCTCACACGTTTTTCATCCGCTGCAAATTGAAGCAGGTATGTATATATTATGATTATTAAGAAAAGAAGAATTTGTTTCAGTTTCACTTACATTGGCTTTGGATTTGAATATGGTACCTCCTAAGGGGACATTTATATTGAATTGGTTTATTCGCACCCATATACGCATTGACATCCATGATCCCAATATAACCTTCATTGTGAAGAGCATATTTCACAGCATCACAGAACAACCTCACAGGATAACCCTCAGGGAGGGGAAAATCCTCCATGTCCCAGAACACGTATGTCGTAGAAGCTGCCCATTAAACAAATCACCAAAACCATTCCATCAAATTATATTTGGAGCAAGAGATATATTTTCAACTTACGGTAGTACGGCGGATCTTCTTCCTCCATCCTTAGCTGCAAATTTTAGGGTTACTGCAGGTGAGAGGGGGTATTTGTTGAGTTAAGTTTGCGAAATCACCATCCTACCCCCTTATTATGACCGCCAAATGTTAGGGTAATTTAATAAGATTTACGTAAGAAATGCCATCTTTTGCAACACATTGAACCGAAAAATGTGAATCTAAAAGTTCTTGAAAAGGCTGATCTTACCGTCAGAGTCAATGAGACCATCATCTACTAGTTTTTGAATACTAAACCCAAGAACCGTAGAGGCAACCGCAGCTGGACAAAACGCAGCTCGTCTGATCCCAAACTTAGCCGCTGTTTCTATTGCCCATCCCAAGCTCTGATCCGCCACAACGCACCTAATGATCGTACCTTTCACGATCATTTCCTCTACTTTGCTAGGCATAAAACGCAAAACCGATTCAGATAACTTCCCTGGAACGTTCCTCTCTTCTGATGAATCTTCTAAACTGTCGGGAATCGAAACAAGCTTGATCCAACCCCCAACATAAATGTTGGTTTCTGCAGAAAATTGCAGGCCATCTTTTTACTTGTTCTTGTTT